>QLPI01010006.1:0-19709 GCA_003314275.1 Chroogomphus rutilus
CAGCCTGGTGGGAGGGGAGGAATAAAGGTCGAATATGGTTGCAGAGTCGACATGAAGGAGTTGTGTCACACGGAAGGTGCCGGACCTCCGGACACGCGGATTGCCTTTTTTGGCAGTCAAGCAGATAATTAAGCAATGCCTATTGATTCTCAATGCTTTTCTGACCTTTGTGTTGGAATAATTGGACCAGCATGCGTTGCTGTGTCACATTAGTCACACTTTCTTTGTAATATCCCCATCTGTTTGCAATGAGCCACCATCCTCACTCAGGCCAAACAGTTTAATCTGCGACCCTTGTTCAGCGCACTTGGAGATTTCAACACTTTGCAATCATACATTAAGGTAAGGTTCTATGGTCACAATATTTTCAGTTTTCCCATACTGCTTTGGCACCAGTTGTTAAAGCTGTAAGTAAAGCTTAACTAAAATTGAAGTACTGAGCTTTGGTTTGGCTTAATAAACCAAGGGTCAGATGTGACTTGGCTTCAAATTATATGTTATTCTCACTCAAACATTCTGTCATTGTATTTTGGAGGGTTTGGTTGGTAGCCAAAATGTTGGGACTGAATAAGAGACTTAGTATAGGATATAGAGTAGCTTAGGCAGCTTAGTTTGATTTCTGAACTGAGGTAATATACATAAAAGTGGCTCACTTAAAACTAGATGAGAATGGGGAACATAGGCTGGGAAAGTTTGGAAAACATGGAATGGGGATGGATACAACTGATCAACCAAGATGATAACAGGATCTCACTGATAAGGTCCCTATTTCCTTTCTAGCCAATTCACCCTTGTGCCTTTTTTCAGCCTTATAGATTAGACCTTGCTATTCTTTGGGAGATCCCTTTATTATAGGATAACCTCAGGAGCTAAATCATGAAAACAATTGAAAATACTAAAGTACAAAAACAAGAGTCTAATCAGTTTGGAGGTGTTCTCTAATATCTTAGAGGATGTCTTGCTTTTCTCCCACCACCATAACACCCTCTAACACTCAAATGGCAAATAGCTTGGGTTAGAGGAGGGTTTTATCCTTATTATCTCCTACCCCTGTACTATGATCTGCCCTTCCCATGCTTTGGCCCAGTCAATGGTAAAGTGTGAAATCAAATCAGGAAAGGTACAAGGACCACTAAGCTTGCCTTTGGTTGAGTTTCTTTGAGGTTGAAAAATACTCAAGGTTCTTGTGATCCATCCAAATCTCAAACTTGAGTTGGGTTCCCTCTAAGAAGTGTCACTATTCTTCTAGTACCTAAATGATGGCTCCTGTAGCAAATTCTGAGGTGTCAGCTCTGACTCAGTATATCCATAAATTATCAGAGAAGGTCTAGAGTAGAGCCAAGGTAATTAGTGTCAGAGGACGAGCCATTCTATATGCTGAACTGAGGCTGAATGGCTTAGCCTAGGTATCTATGTATGTATTAGACAGACTGAGGAATCAAACCAAAACTTTGGCACTGACTCAAACCAAAACCTCAGCACCTTTAGCAACCCTGAGGCCTCTAGGTGGCAGAGGATGTGTCCTTAGAAGGATAGAGGAAAGAGTGGAATGAGAGGGCAGGAAACTGAGGCCCAAAGGGGTAGATGAGCCAAGGTGAGGGAAGACTTGAGATATGTTCTCTTAAGTCCAAGCAGGCCATTGGTGGCTCTATCAGGTACCAAACTGAGGGCCCAAGACCTCAGCTCAAGTACTGGGAGTTTGACCTACTGGTGTCCAGATTTGCATATCTCTGAACCTAACCAAAGGGTAAGGTATGCAGAAGAAGCACAGCATAAGTATACAGAGACTCAAAAATTATCCTAATATTTTGCACTTTCTCCTTCATGGTCACATAGCATCACAACGAGGCCAAACAGAGCCAATATGTTAGTGTATGTAAGAGAGGTCTTGTTAAGGGCTACATGTGAAATCAAGAATTATATAATTTGATGATGGTTCCATAGAGATATAGCCAATTCATTTTAAGGACTCATTAGGATAATTATTTGACTGGGAATCAGAAATACAGAAAATGCACAATTCAGTACTTTGTATTGCCTCCCTTGGCCTTTATAACTGCTTCCACCCTTCTAAGCCTACTTTCAATCAACTTGTAACACACCTCTGGCTCTATAACATTCCACACCTCTGCCACTCTCTCTCAAATCTGCCAAACTTCTATTGCTAGTGCTTCATACTTGCACAATTGCAATTTGATATGATGCCAGAGGTGTTCAATGGGATTAAGGTCTGGAGACTGTGGTGCCCAGTCTAAGAGAATGATATCATTTTCTTCCATCCAGTTTCTGGCTTTTTTGTGTTAAGTGCAGTTGTCAAGTACACGTACCGAGACCCGGTAATTCGGCAGTGCCGACCGAGCAGTCATTCTATGTCTACGTCCAAGTGTCCATGCAGCATGCATATCACTTGGTATGCCTGTCTTGGCTCGGCACATCCACTACCCACACACCTTGTCCTCACTCCTCACATACTCTACGCCACTCACCATCCATTAATCCCACCATGCCTACTCCTCATCCTTTGATCCACCTCACCTCAGGACTTCCTGTCCTTGTATTATCCTTGGCCATGGCCCCTAGATGGTCACTCCCTATTGTCTTATCCTTGGCCACATTCGTATTATTCTATCTTTTATTTTTCTATCCCCATTTGCATTCCTTTATTCTAATTTTACTCATTGTGGACAATAGCCACATGCTCTGCATACCTTGTTGTCTCACATTCCTTATTCCACATGTCGCTCCTTAAACCTATATAAGTAGGGCATGCATGGAAGAGTAGGGTGCAACGCACGAGTACGTTGAAGCCAAAGCCACTACTCCCGGCCTGTAGGTCTTGGCCATTCCTGTCCAACATCTCGGCATTCCCGAAGCTTGACAGTTCTCGAGGCCTGACAGCAGTAGAGTATATGTTTTAGAACTGTAAATGAGGTAACCTGTTAAATCCACATGTCTGGTACTTAATTAAATGCTTCTAGAAGGGTTCTGTAGGTTTCTGCAGAGTTCCATAGGGGGGGTTGAGATCCCAAGGTCATAGGGGGTCAAGGGTCGAAGACAGAGGACAAGGACAGAAGAGATGGAAGCGGACGAGGAAGCACCAGAGACTTAATGTAGTTGGTCATAGTGTTGAGGTTGTACAACTAGTTGTTCAGGTGTTTGAGGTCAGAGAGACTTAGCTTCAACTTGTGTGTTGCACCCTCCTTGATCATCTGTCTCTAATTTTGGAAAGTTGGAGAATGCATGAGAGACTAAGTCAGGAACCTAGGATGTAAATTAAGTCGATATTCATACTGGCAAATAGTCCAGTCGACTGGGGGTTATATACATGTAGCTACTCCTTGTATTATCTACTGTCCAGTTAATGACAAGGGGAGGAGGGAATACAAGGGGTCAATAGAAAAGCAAGAACAAGGGAGTGAGGTACACGTTGATCTTGCAAGATGCTTATCATGAGAGCAGAACCTTGGTTATGGAATCGTGAGGGGTTGGGATTGCAGAACTTTGGATTGTTGCGATGGAGTCGTGAGAGGGAGGTTAAGGGCCCTGTTCCAGATTTATGGTTGGAAAACTCCTAGAAAGGGTGTGGGCAGTTGTGGATACTAAAATGGGATTATTAGAGGGCACAATCTATAACATAACCCAAGAACCATGACAAAACTTTAGTGTGAAGAGAGCCTAGTTAAGTTCTCTAACAAGATGATAGCAAGTTAATTCCTGTCTGGGTTGATGTCTAAAAAGAATTGTTTAGAGGGGGCCTTGGCAGGTACCTTGTCAATTACATGTAGGAGTAATAGTTTATGTGTGTGAACTATTATTCTACCCTTGCCTAGTATTACTTCCACAGATGTTCTATAAATCTGATTTAGTTCTTTTACTATGTTTTTGCATACCTTTATGTTTTAACCGAGAAACCTTCAACTTCAGTAGAAGGGTTTGAGATTTATTCTTTGGAATAAACCTCTGTCAACAAGTCTTCAGACCTGTTGATTTGGCACTAGTCTTTGGACCAACGTACCTAAGAGTGTTTGCTGTACTAGATAATCTGGCAGATTATAGGTGATAGTAAGATTGATTGCTAAGTTTATTTTATGCTACAGAACTAGTTATTGGAGGTGGTGACATGGTGGTGTGACAAACCATGCCACCCTGGTATTGTTTCCACAAATGATTATTTGCTACTTATAGTTTTTGCACAGTTGCAAAAACTGTTCTTCTTTGTTTCCTTGTTATAGATAGTTTATTATTATAAAATAGTATATAAATAGCTATGTCAACTACCGTTTTTCCTCAGTTGTTTGACACACAAACACTGAGGTGAGACATTTAGTTAACTATAGTCTTTCCATTTTGCTTACTTATCTAGTAGATATTTGCACTAGGTAAAATATATATCTAGTCATTTAACACACAAACACTGAGATATTTGCAGTAGTCTATTTAATCTAACAGGTTATTGGGCCCCACTGCTCCCTACTTCAAATAGCACTCACCCTGATATCCACTGCATTCACCACCACCAACCTCCTCCCCTCCTCAGTCCCAAAGCTCATGCCATCTGGCTTGAACTGGACCACATTTGGTATGCATTTCCAGGATGCCATTCAGGCAAAAGGCTTATAGGGATATTTTGACAGCACAGCTACTTGTCCCATTCTCAGCACACCTCCTAATCCCGATGAGGAACTTGCACTTACCCAGTGGATTAAGGAGGACCATTCTGCAAAGGCCCTCCTCATGCATCACATCCCTGACTTGACCCTGATCCAAATTCATGAGAAGACATCCCTGAATGACCGGTGGGACCTCATCACAAAAGAGTTCTCTTCAAAGGGTGCTTTCGCACAAGCAGACTTGCACACCTAATTCATGGAGTCCAAGTGCCCTGACAAAGGAAATGTGCATGAATTCCTGGATGAGTTACATGTAAAGAATGAGAAGCTGGCCACCTACAGTGTTGTCATTGATGAAAAAACCTACTGTTCAACCATCATCAAATCTCTTCTGCCTCACCTCTCTGCCTTTGCTTCAAACCTGCTTGCCAGTGCAAGATTGTACAGCTCCACAAAAACTATCGACCCTGATGAGCTGATCTTGCTGGTTTCCAAAGAATACGAGTGTCATGTAGCACAGAAATTGTGCTGTACTGGTGGTAACATGTCAAAAGGAAATGACAAAGATGAAGCAATGTCTGTCTTACCTAAATGGAAAAGCAAACACCCTGAACGAATGCCATGTGGTGCATGCTAGAACTGTAGTGACAAAGGACACTATACAGACAAGTGTCCCAAACCTGCCAAGATGTCAGCAAACAAAAGTGGATCCCAGAACAATAGTGGCACCACAAACATTGCTGTTGCATCTGACCTTGAATCTGATATGGCCTTCATGGTAGACAAACTCTTTGATTCAGACTTGGACACTGAAAGTACTGGAGATTGTGAAAGAGACTGGTTTTCTGAAGTCAGCAATGATCAAGACAGTGAATAGAGATGGAGCAGTCACCTGAAACTGACGAGAGCAATGGTTTTTTGCTTGCCAGTGGTAACTTGAACCACCTTGATCCTGATCTGAATGACACACATGCAGTATGTATCAAAATCAAAGAAACCCTGGGAAGCTCACCTTGCATTGAGGTCTATGACTCAGGGTGTACTAAGCATATCACTCCTTACTGGGATGCAGTTCAAAACTACGTCAAGATAACTCCAAGATTGTTCCAAGCTGCAAATAAGCAAAGCATTAGAGCAGTTGGAATGGGTGAAATGACAATTGACATATCAAATAATGTCAATGTCTCCAAACTAAGGCTCACAGAAGTCCTATACTCACCTGAAGTTGGCTACACCCTTGTCATGCAGGGTTCAACGTGACTTTTGCTGATGGCAAATGCACCATATGTGAGTGGAATGGCAAGTTGGTTAGTACAATCTCCAAATCAGGATGTGGCCTCTACAGAGTCTCGCATGAGTCTGAGATGGCAAACATAGCTGCAGATATACTGACCTTGGATCAATTCCACCATTGGATGGGCCATATCTCACCTGAAATAGCTAGAAGATTAGTAGCTAAAGGTTTTGTGATAGGAATTAAACTTGAAGACTCACCATCAGGTCCGTTCTTCTGTGAATCTTGCATATATGTGAAGGCTACTCACAAGCCTGTTCCCAAAGTAATTGAAGGCAACCCACACTGCCAAATTTGGCAAAAAGGTTCACAGTGATCTGTGGGGACCTGTACCAGTTGCCACAAAGGGAGGAAAATGAAACTACATCACCTTTACTGATGACATGTCCAGGCTAACTCACCTGTACCTATTGTGCACCAAGGACAAGGCTTTTGGCATATACAAGGAGTACAAAGTGTGGTGTAATGTACAGCTTGATACTGTCATAAAAATACTTCACTCAGACCGTGGTGGCGAATACCTAGGGAAGGACTTTATATCTTACTTAAAGTCCAAAGGAACTGTGCAGCAACTCACCATTCATGATACACCTCAGCACAATAGAGTGGCTGAATGACACAACCATACTATCGTTGAATGCATACGTGCTTTGTTACATGCTAGCAGGCTACCAAGGTTCCTGTGGGGTGAAGCGGTGTACCATTGTTACGACCCATGCCCCCAACAAACCCATACCAACCCCCACAATCACCCACCCCCGTTTCCGAAACCTCCCCGACCACCGAAGGATGGACGATCACCCTCCGTGGTTCCCGTTCCCGTAACGTCCGTCCGAACCCCCGCTAGTCCGACCCCGATTCCCGTGACCAAGGATTCCGCATCTTGATAACCGACGCGCCAGTTTATCGCGTACCTTACTCCCTTGTTCTTCTTTACTATTGACCCCTTGTACTCCCTTTCTTCTTGTTTTATGACCGGCAAAGATAGTACAAGGATAGTCACATGTATATAGTCTGCCAGTCGACTGGACTGTTCGCTAGTACGAATATCGATTTAGTCTTCCACCAGTTTCCGATTCATTTCCGGTAAACTCCCGTCTCCTTTCCGAAATTAGGGACAGACGATCGAGGAGGGCGCAACACATAAGTTGAAGCCAAGTCCCTTCAACTTCGAACACCTCAGCGACCGGATTGTATCATCCGCAACCTACCCCTAGCTCCCGGCGCCTCCGTCATCGTCCGTAATCCGTCCGACTCCGTCTTCGGTCCTCGGCCCCGTCACGGACTCCATGCCAACCCGGATAAGTCCTTCCGGATATACTAGCTAAGCGCCTGACACGCGGACTTAACAACCATGTGGTGTGGCTCATGAATCACACCTCAACCAGGGCTGTAGATGACAAAACACCTTTTGAGGCCACCTTTGGAAAGAAACCAGACCTACATCATGTCCGTGAATGGGGTGAGAAGGTGTGGGTATGCACCAAAACTGGTGATAAACTAGGTGGTCATGTTACAGAGGGCCACTGGTTAGGGATTGATGAACAGAGAAAAGAATTCTGGATCTACTGGCCTGACAAGCAGTAGGGAAATGCACGGGTCAGGCCAACCCGCACGGGTCACCGGGTCGGGTGTCCTTGGGTGTGGGTGCGGGTCAAGCCGCGAGCACCCGTGACCCGGGCCCAACCCGGGGCGTCAACTCCGACACGAACGCAACTTACGCGAACGCGCCCGTGCCGACACAAACACGACGAAAGTGCCATACGCGCACGCAACACCACGAACGCGACGAACGCACCGTACGCGCCGTATGCGCCGTATGCGCTGTATGCGCCGTATGCGTCGTACGCGTCGTACGCGCCGTATGCGCTGTATGAGTCGTACGCGCCGCACGCGCCGTATGCGTCGTACGCGCCGTATGTGCCGTACGTGCCGCACGTGCCGTACGCGTCGTACGCGTCGTATGCGCCGTAGGCGCCACACGCGTGCGGGTGCGGCGCGCACCCGACACCCGTCGACCCATGGGAAAAAACCCATGGGTTGACGGGTTCGGGTTTCCCATGGGTCGGGTGCGGGTCACCCACATTTGACCCGTGGGTGACCCGTGCCGTTCCCTAACAAGCAGACAGTAACAGTCGAATGAAATGTTTACCTGAACAACAACCCATCAGCTTCTCATCTTGAGGGGGAGGATTGGGAGTTTATCGAAACAAAAACCAATGTACCCTCCATTTCTCCCACTCCATCTGTGCAGATTGTTGACATTATTGAACCCCCATATACCGGCACCAAAGCTGTCAGTCTGCCTGAATCCAAACCTGAAGATGCACCTGTCAAACAAGTGCACAAGCCTAGTCAGCATGTCCATGACATTTTAGATGGACATGGAACTTCATCTTACTGATCATCTGACCCCATCATTGCTCCTGGAATCCAGCTCCCCACTGCTATAGATCAAGAAGTAATTCATGAGGGAGAGGGATCAGCTGATTGGATGATGATAGTGGAAGCAATTGACAAATATGTACTAGTTTCTGAAATGAGCAAATTTGAGGCTATTGAGCCTAGGTCCCTGAATGAAGCAAAACACCACCTCAACTGGGAACTATGGGAAAAGGGAATATTTGAAGAGTTAGCACTACTCAAGGAAGCCAGAACTTGGGAACTCACTGTACCACCAGAGGATGTGAACATTGTTGGCTCCAAATGGGTTTTCCACACAAAAAAGGATGCAGCAGGAAATGTCATCTGCTACAAGGCTTACCTCATTGCACAAGGATTCTCCCAAGTCCCAGGTGTCAACTACTTTGATACCTTTGCCCCTGTTGCCAAGCTTGCCTCAATCCATACTGTACTTGCATTGGCTGCTGCGAAGGATATGGAGATTCATCAGATTGATATAAAAGGTGTATACTTAAATGGAGAACTTACTGTTCAGGAAACCATCTACATAGCCTAGCCCCCTGGTTATCATGCACCGAACTCTGCTGGAAAGCCATCTTAAAAAGACACTGTATAGATTGAAGCAGTCAGGAAGGATGGTATCAAAAGCTTGTTGAAATAATGATGCACCACTTAGCTTTTTCGCAATGTGATGTCAACCAGGCTGTGTTTTTCTGATTAAATGGTCGAGGCTCCATCATTGTCCTAGTCCACATTGATGATTGCACTATAGCAGCGACATCTATACAACTCATTGGTAGGGAATAGCATGGGTTCGGCCAACCCGCACGGGTCACCGGGTCGGGTGCCCTTGGGTGCGGGTGCGGGTCAAGCAGAGAGCACCCGTGACCCGGCCCAACCCGGCGCATCAATCATGTACGCATGCATGCATACGACACCCAACCGGGCACTCGCTCTTGTCGTACGTGTGCGCGTACGACACGCACATGCATACAACACACACGCGCGGCACACGCATACGACACGCACATGCCGCACGCGCATACGACACACACGCGCCGCACACATATGACACGCATGCGCCGACGCCAACGAGCCGTACGTGCACGCGTAGAATGCGTTCGAGTCAGCGCGTACGTGTACGGCGCATTCGAGTCGCCACGTACGTGTACGGCGCGTTCGAGTCGCCGCGTACATGTACGGCGCGTTCGAGTTGCCGCGTACGTGTACGGCGCGTTCGTGTCGATGCGTGCACATACAGCACGTTCGTGTCGGCGCAAACGTGACGTATGACACCAACGCGCTGCAGGCGTGCGGGTACGCTGCGCACCCGACACCCGTCGACCCATGGGAAAAAACCCATGGGTTGATGGGTTCGGGTTTCCCATGGGTCGGGTGCGGGTTACCCACATTTGACCCATGGGTGACCCGTGCCATTCCCTACTCATTGGTCATTTCAAGACAAAAATTGCTGAACAAGTGGAGATGACCGACCTTGGAGAGCTACATTGGCTGCTAGGAATTGAAGTAAAGTATGATCAAGAACGACATACCATTCATTTCTCCCAGTGATCATATATAACCTCAATCCTTTGTTGCTTTAACCTAGACAAGTTGAAGCCCTCATCGACACCTATGCCAACTGGGCTACTGCTGTCCAGTTCCCAGACACCCAAAACCACTGCTGAATGGGCTCAGATGTGGAACACTCTATATTGTGAGGCGATCGGGTCGTTGATGTATGTCACCTTAGGTACCCATCCTGACATAGCATTTTCTGTCCAGAGATTGTCCCGATACTCAACAAAGTTTAGACCTATACATTGGAATGCCATTAAGAGAGTTTTCAGTTACTTAAAAGGTACTAAAGAGTTATAGTTGACTTACAGGCAAACCCAGACATGGTTGATGGGATATGCCGATGCAAATGGAAGCACCACTGAAGATAGACACACTGTGTCCAGATACACATTTATTATTAATGGTGGAGTTGTGTCCTGGAGCACAAAACATCAGTCAATCATATTTTTATCAACAATGGAGAGTGAATATGTAGCTGCTGCACATGCCGCGAAAGAAGCCCTCTGGCTATGGTCCCTTATTGAACAAGTGTTTGATGAAAAGTTATTCCCAACTACCATGTTGTCTGACAACCAGTCAGCCATTGCACTCGTGAAAGATCATCAGTATCATACTCGTACAAAACATATTGATGTATGTTACCACTTCATCCATTGGATCATCGAAAAGGGGGCAATTCATTTGATCTATTGCCCAACCTATGACATGGTTGCTGACATGCTGACCAAAGTGTTGCCATCTGCAAAGGTGAAACACTTTGCTGTTCAACTCGGGCTGACCACGGTTTGAGGGGGAGTGTTGGAGGGGTAACTTGGTTGTTTCCACAAATGATTATTTGCTGCTTATAGTTTTTGTGCAGTCGCAAAAACCATTCTTCTTTGTTTCCTTATTATAGATAGTTTATTTGTTATAAAACAGTATATAAGTAGCTACATCGACTATGGGTTTTCCTCAGTCATTTGACACACAAACACTGAGGTGAGACATTTAGTTAACTACACTCTTTCTGTTTTGCTTACTTATCTAATAGATATTTGCACTAGGTAAAATATATATCTAGTCGTTTGACACACAAACATTGAGATATTTGCACTAGTCTATTTAATCTAACACTACTCTCTATATATACTAATTCTAAGCTGATTATGTAACTCCCTAATAAGGCAAGACCTTCTGGAAATTAATGGAAAGTTACAGAAAGGGATAGAAGGTCCTGGAATCCTCTGGAAGTCACAGTATTACCCTTATAGTTACTATTAATAAAAGAAGAGAAAGATTCCCACAGCTTGTAGTCTTGTGACTGGTCAAGTTACAAAATATTAATATTATATGAGCCATGCTTCTGGGCTGACCTTTATTTATGTAATAGCCATTATATAAGCCCAGGAATTTGTTGTACAATGTGGACTAAGAAATTGACCCAGGAATTTGGTGCCATTTTCCATGTATTAAGTAATTGGCACCCAATTATGGTTCCTTGAGGGTCCAAATAGAGATAGGCAAAAAATACATGTTTTTGAGGGTTTTTCCTTGGACTTGAAGGTTTTTTATTTAAGAGTTAATTACCATAAGTAATTCACTCTTAAATGGCCAGCCAAGATTTATTATATTTTTTGGCAGTCAATTCAAGACTGATTTGATGGGTGATTTTCTGAATAAGAGAGGTTTGGATTCTAGTATGCTGATCTGGTTCAGTGGTCCTCTAAAACCTAAGGGAGAATTCACTATTCCCCAACAGTATAGGAAGTGTTGAAAAGCTCAAACACAGACTCATACAGATAGCACAGCAGGACTGTACTGGACTCATACACAGTGTCAGGCACCAAGAATGCCAATGATGCATGGGCCAAGTACTATAGTACCAACTTCACAATGTTGGTGGGAATTAGCCAAGTCCTGGAGACCGATTGGGGCAGCTTGGCTTCAACATACTCATGCATTGCGGCCTACTTTCTGTGCGTGCCACTGATTTCAGACAGAAGAGATACCTGGGAGAGTGCCAAGAGTGTCAGCCTGTCAAGTACACGTACCAAGAACCGTCCACTCGGCAATGCCGACCAAGCAACCATCCTATATCCATGACCAAGCGTTCACGCCGCATGCATAACACTTGGTACGCCGGTCTTAGCTCGGCACGTCCACCATCCACACTCTTGGTCTTCACCCTTCGGTCTGTCTCCCCTCAGGACCTCCTGTCCTTGTATTATCCTCGGTCACAACTCCATTGTTTTATACTTGGCCACTCCTTATTGTCCTATCCTTGGCCACACCTCTATTATCTTATCCCTTATTGTTTTATCCCCGTTCTGCATCCCTTCATTCTAATTTTATCCGTTGTGGATAATAAACACATGCTCTGCATACCTTGTTGTCCTACATTCCTTATTCCACATGTCGCTTCTTAACCTATATAAGTAGGACATGCATGTACATATTTCCTCATTCTGGGTATCGACTAGGCTTAGGCCCTCCTACCTTCTTCTCCTCTGTGAAGTCCTCAACTCAGGCCGGCATCATCAGCATCCTCCCGAGTATCTGTCTGTTGCAAAACCAGTGGCACGCACGGCAAGTAGGGCACAACGCATGAGTATGTTGAAGCCAACGCCACTACTCTTGGCCTGCAGGACTTGGCCATAGTCCGCACCACCTTTCGACAGTACCCTTTGGCAGTACCGAAGTCCATCAGTAACCGAAGCTTGACACAGCCCAAGCAAGGGACTTCAGACGGGAGGAGGGAAGGCAAGAAGGCATAAGCCAAGTCAATATTCAGAACAAAGAACTATCTACATACATGTGCTACTTATATAGGTTAAGAAGCAAGATGTGGAATCAGAGTGGCATAAGACATGGAAAAAAGAATAAGGTATGGAGACCATGTGGAAGTATTATCTACAATGATCAGAAATAGGATAATGAAATGTAAATGAGAATAGAACAATAAAGTATGGCCAAGAATAGAATAATAGGAGTGTGGATGAAAATAGAACAATAGAAAATGGCTGAATATAAAACAATAGGGCCATGACCGAAAAATGAGTGAATAGCAAATGTCCCAAAGTAAAACAGGAAAAGGGAAGGATTGGTAATAGAAGAATAAATGAAGGTGGAAGGGATAGGATGAAGGGAGTGGACCAAATGATGAACCAAATGTACCAAGCTGAGACCATGTACTAGTGAAGAATGACTTGTCAATGGTGTGTGGGATTCAATGGTAGAGGTTGTTTGGTCAGTACTACTGAGTGAACTGAAGCTTGGTATCATATACTTAACATACAGACACAGATGGTGGAGCATAGCAAGCATCCACACAGGTGCTTATCAATTAAAACTCAGCTATAGTACTGTAATTACCATTATACCATTACCATTCCCAACATTCTGGAGGTATGTTTGGGGTTATTATCCTGTTGAAAAATGCAATCCACCTCAGGGATCCTAGATTCCTCTATGCAGGGCAGTAAGTGATCATCCAAAATCTCCACATGCTGCTCAGCATCCATCCTCTCCTCAATCTCAGCAAGTTTTCCCACACCATTCTAGCCCATACAACCCCAAACCATGATGTTTTCACCTCTAAACTTCACAGTTCCTTATACCTCTCTCTCAATCAGTCTATTCCTTTCTTGCTTCCACACTCACTGCTTCCCATCTGACCTAATTGTTGGGGAATTGGGAATGCCCCTATTATTTCTAGTCATTTTTCTGGGCTGAATCAGTCTGCAGAATCCAAACCTCTCCTAAGGAAAATATCCACTTAAATCAGCCATATCTTGGCAACAAAAAATATTATTGTTTTTGGCTGGCCAATTAAGAGTGAATTACCTCCAGTAATTAACTCTTAATTATCAATGAGATTGAGCCTACAGATAATCATAAAAACATCTATATTTTTGCTATCAAGGTGTGGACCCACAGTGTACAACAACTATGGAGCCAATTACCTAAATCTACAAAAGTGGCTCCAAACTACTGGATCAAGTTCTCAGCCCACAATGTACAACAAATTCCTGGACTTATATAATACTAATTACATAAAAGGTCAATCAAGAAGCATGACTTACATAATATTAATATCTCGTGACATGACCAGTCACAAAAGTACCAGTCGTGAGAATATTATATTTCTTTTGTTGACAAGTGACTACAAGGGTGACACAGTGAGCTCACAGGCTTCTAAGGCCATCCAATTCTTTCTGAACACTTCTACTGACTTCAGGAAGGAATTGCCTGATCAGGAGGTTATATAATCAGCTTAGAATTAGTATAAATAGAGCCTAGCTCTGTAGCATAAAATAACAATCTATTTCACCCATCATAATCCACAGAATTAAATAAGTGCCAGAAGCACTGTCATAAGTGGACTGAAGTCTGCTTAGGTAACTGGTCCAAAGACTGGAAGCCACTCTCCACAATGGGTCCAAAGACCTGTTGAATAGGTTTATTCCAAAGAGTAAACCTTAGCTTTTGCTACTGAAGTAGCAGGCTACCCTCAAAACTAAAATCTATAAAAACTAGGAAAAGAATTAAATCAGATAAAAATTAGAAAAGTGGAAATAAACCTAAACCAGTCTATAACTAATAGTTTAACATCCTTAAACTATTAATTCTATATGTAATAAATGAGATGCCTGACAAGACCCCCCTTAAATATTATCTTTGGACAAATGACCTGGATCAGAATCAATAAGAACATCTTGCACACCTATGTGAGATCTCATAAATCTTTATTGTAATACTCTTTCAATAACAGCCTATGTGAATCTCTGGAGTATATTTTCTTAATTTGGTTCTCTGTAAAAATAGCTTATGCAGGTGCATTTTGTTCTCCTCCTGTATCTTGTTGGAGAACTTGACTCGCCTTGGTTCACACCAAAGTTTTGTCATGCTTCTTGGGTTCCAAAACCCTAATCCTGTTGATTTTAGTCTCAGCTGATCAAAAGTGCCCTCTTCCAGTCCTCCACAGTCCACTCCTTGTGTCTCACTAAGAGGAAATATTAGAGGCCCTTGCTAGTGATTATACAACCTATATACCCTGGGCCCATATCTAGCTTCCTTAGTATACCTTACCCTTCCACTGGGTCTGGAGGTATGTAGGCCCTGGGGCATGTAGGCCAGGCTGTCAGTACAATCCACACATATGTCACTTAGTATGTCAGTCTTGGCTTGGCACATTCATCCTCTACATTCTCCATTCCTATCCCTCATCCACTCTTCCCCACTCATTATACATTAATCCCCTCCCTGTTTATTCCTTATTTGTTGGCCCATTCTACTTCAGGACATTTTTTCATTGTTTTATCTTCGGCCATGACCCTATTGTTTTATATTCAGTCACTCTCTATTATTCTATTCTTGGCCACATTTCTATTATCTTAATTTCATTGTTCTATTCTTGTCCACATTCCTTATTCTATTCTTGATCATTGTGGACACTACCTCCACATGATTCTTCATATCTTATTGTTCTCCATTCCTTGTGCCACCCTGTTCCACATCTCGCTTCTTAACCTATATAAGTAGCGAATGTATGTATATAGTTCTTCACTCTGAATATCGACTTGGTTTATGTTCTCTAGTCTTCCCTCCTCCTGTCTGAAGTGTTAAAACTAAGTGCAGATATATTCAGTCAACTATATGGAAGACTCAGGTCTCTATATAAGAACTATCTAAGCACAGATATACTTTAATAACAAAGGAAGGTCAGTCTTGGACATAGAAATAGAAGGGCTAAAACTGGTACTCACTTCAGTCAACTATATAGAAGACTGAAGTGAGATGAAATCAACGTATACTACTTATAGTCTGTGCCCAAACAAATGAAATGCAAAGTTTTCTGTGTTTTACCACCCACTTGGTCAGGTCACACCAAAAGAGTCACCTCTCACAGCATAGCCACTGTAAGGGCAACCTAAGCAGGCATTCTACCCTCGGGCAGCACACTGGCAAAGGGGGATCCAAAGTTTAGTATAGTACCTAATACATAATGACTAGCCTACCTGGCAAAGGGGGATCCAAAGAGAAAACTCTAGGGAACCCTTCACCCACTAACCACTGTATATAAGCACTGTTGCTATGGCACTCTGTGCCATACTTGTTAAGTCCGCATGTCAGGCGCTTAGCTAATACTTCCGAAGGGGCTTATCCGGATTAGCATAGAGGTCTGTGAAGGAACCGAAGGCCGAGAACGGAGGTCGGGAACGGGCCACGGATGGGGACGGGAGCGTCGGGAGCTTAGGGTCGGTCGCGGATTGGTTCTATCCGGTCACTAAGGTGTTCGAGGTCGAAGGGACTTGGCTTCAACTTATGTGTTGTGCCCTCCTCAATCATCTGTCCCTAATTTCGGAAAGGAGACGGGAGTTTACCAGAAATGAATCGGAAACTAGAGGGTAGACTAAGTCGATATTTGTACTGGCGAACAGTCCAGTTGACTGGGAGACTATATACATGCGACTATCCTTGTACTATCTTTGCCGGTCATAAAACAAGGAGAAAGGGAGTACAAGGGGTCAATATAAAGGAGAAAACAAGGGAGTGAGGTACGCGATGGTCCTGCGCATTGGTTATCAAAGTATTGAGTCCTCGGTCGGGAACGGACTCGGGGATGGTGTCTCGGTCGTGACGGGGATGGACACGGGAACGCGGTGTCTCGGACGGACGTGATGGGGACAGGAACCACGGAAAACAATCCTTTGTCCTTTCAGTTGGAAGGGTCTCGGAAAAGGTGTGGGTGGTTGTGGGGGCTGGTATGGGTTTATTGAGAGTACGGGCCATAACAATACTAGGCATCATTCTCCATACTGACCGGGAAGTTCTGCCAGGGTCCCAACACTGGGAGCGACCAGTGAGAGGAGGGCCGATAGTTATGGTTGAGGCTCCTGAAGGGTGACTACCAGTGGTGACAGTCGTTTGGTGAGTATCTTGTTCGGCACTTCCGTGAGTGGGCCGAACGGTTCTCGGCCCATGGGTATGAAGTATGGGTGGGGTGGTGTCGGTTGGGATTCGTTATTGGGGGTTCCCCTGACAGCCACCTCAAAGAGCTTTGCATCCCCTCATGTCCGTAGGTTGTGATATGGGTATTGTAGTGAGATAGAAAAATGTTGGAGTGGAGGTGATTAAACTGAAATATACTGTATACAAGCCTCATGTATAGGCTTAATCTTCACACTCGCCCTCAGTTTAAACCTTCTACTCCAATCCCAACAGTTTGAGGCAATGCTCATGTTCAAAGCGGGGTAATGTCAGGGGACGACCCTCTTTAAACTCCGATCCAACTCCGAGGTCCCATTTCAAACTCCGATCAGCTCCGAAGCCTGATACAGGTCCGAAGTCCTACTTCGAACTCCAACCAACTCCGAGGCTAAGAGGCCCAGAAACCACCGAGTGGAGACAGAAAAGGTCTTAACACATGATGACTAGAACTCGGAGCAAATACCCGAGCCTCGGACTTAATACCAGGAGATTGGCTCTACAAACTCCGATGTATTGATTTGTAAGCTAGTGCACAGACCACCCATATAAAGGATATAAAAGGGGCTCACCAGCAGCAGGATCCTTAGACTTTCCTCTTTGGATTCCCCCTGCTTAGGTGAGGACTCCACATGTATTTAGGTAGTAGATAATTAAATAACTTTGGATTCCCCCTGCTTAGCTCACCTCCGAGATATACCTCGGGGCTGTAAGAGGGTTGCCCTTACAGGTAAAGCCTTTGTGAGAAAGTCCGCTCCATTAGATGCTCCAGGGATATGTGAAGTGCATATGACTTTAGAACAGATGAGATCATGAACAAAATGCCAACGGATGTCGATATGCTTTAAATGGCTGTGGAATACAGGATTGTTGGATAGTGCCACTGCACTGGTGTTGTCAGAAAGTATGAGGATCGGTTTGTGCATAGGCAACTGGAGTTCCTGGAAAAGTTGTTTTAGCCAAACCACCTCCTGGCATGCAATTCCTACCACGTAGTACTCGGCTTCTGTGGTGGACAAAGCTACTTATGCCTGTTTTTTTTGATGTCCAGGTGATAGGTCCATTGGCCAGCATGAACACATACCTGCTAGTTGATTTTCAATCCCTAGGTTCCTCAGCATAGTTTGCATTGCAATATCCCCATGGGGTCATGTGGCTACCTTTGAAGCATTTGGATTCCTTTGGGACACGTCGGTACATGATGCCAAGATTACTTGTCCCCTTCAGTTATCTCAACACTTGTTTCCTGGCATTCCAGTCTTGTTGGAAGGGGCTCTTGTTCGATTGGGATAAGTACTGAGTGATATAAGTGAGGTCAGGACGAGTGGAAGTAGCGGCATAGGTGAGTGATCCTGTAAGTGTGTCATGATTTCTCTACTCCTCTCTCTATTGCTTGTTATTGGACTCCGCTACTCCGCCAGACTATATGTACAGTTCTTAGGTAATTAGTTAAAGCTCAGTCTTGAGCTGGTCAATACACCGACAAGTATCATTGCTCATTTTCCTCTTCTGCTCTCGAGTATTGAAGCTCTTGTTGTTGCTGACATTAGCTCAAGACTGTTATATCCCTACAACACCCTATCATGGATGTTGATCTCCTACAACAAATTCTCGCAGGCCTGCAGCAAAACAATGCAGACCTGACTGCAATGGTGAACAACCAGACACACCATCTTAACCAACACCTAGCGTCACTACAAGCCCAAACACCCCAGCTGACACCTACAACCACCTCCTCTATCCCATCAGCTGGCAAAATCGCAAGACCAGAACCATTTGACGGCTCATCCGAGAAGATTGATATCTTCCTGCACGAGCTCTACCTGAACTTCGAGGACGATGCATCTTATTTCAAAGTGGACCATATGCAAAAGATCCGCTTTGCCTTGTCCTATATGAAAGTGAAGTTTGCGGCTCAGTGGGCAAGTCATATCACAGGGGAACTGGAAGCAGGAACACGCAGCTACCAGAGTTGGGAGGAATTCCGTACTGAGCTGCTGATAACATTCCATGACCCAAACAAGAAAGAAATGGCTCAATGAAAGCTGGAGCAGCTGAGACAAGGAGGAAGGCCAGCAACAGAGTTCTTTGTGGAGTTTGAGGAACATAGGTCACAGGCGGGGTATAATGATGAAGGATATATTGCCTTGCTCAAAAGGAACCTATCCCCACAGGTGGTGGAGCGGATTTACACACTGGAGACCATTCCAACAACGTATGACAAGTGGAAGTCATATGCCCTCCGTTTTGACAGCCAGTTGCGTGAATACCAAGCGACAAAAAGGGGGACTATAGGACCAAGGATATGGCTGATGAGATTATGAGCAATTTACAGTAGGTTAGAAGAATTTGTAGGCAGTCTATTTTATTTATCTCCTCAGTGTAGTCAATAACTGAGTGTATATTCGAATAATATACCTATTTTATTTATCTTACAAAAGAAATAAAAGAGAAATCAGCCCTGAGGCTTTATACATAATACTATATAACTCACCTCCTCAGTGTAGTCAATAACTGAGGAGGGAGGCTTGCGCGGGTCGTGTTTCACCTGCATATACCCTGCAACCGGCCCTTGACCCTATCAAAGGTTTGAGCCAGGCTGCTGGTTCCAAATCCAGGGAGCCGGCCACGCTAGTCACGTCGTGCGTGGACAAGCGCCCGTAAGTAGTGTACATAGTAGAATATGAATAACTCCCTCAATAATGAGGGTAAAAATACAAATAAAAGTGAGAAAAATTAAGAGTTCAAAGGCGCACAGAATGATACCAAAATCAATATATAAATACAATATATTGAGATTGGTCTCTCAGGGGTGAGATGCAAGTTTGCACCCAACAATGGCAGGCTCCAAGGAA
>QLPI01010013.1:0-26502 GCA_003314275.1 Chroogomphus rutilus
ACAACAATCTGCTCTCTGTCTTATACCTCACTCATCAAAAGCAGTTCACTGTTACCATTGTCTATGATCACATTACATTCTCTCAGAGCGGCAACCTTCTCTTCACCGCCTCTGTAAACTCTTACAACACTGCTCTCCTTGATGGTTCTACCATTCCAGTGTCCGAGTCTGTGAACTTTTCCAGCACTTGTGTCATGGATCTCTCTCTCTGGCATCATCGTCTTGCCCATATGAACCTAGAGAGTGTCAAACACCTTGTCAAGGGTGATCTGGTGGATGGTTTGGTGCTCAAGTCAAAGCAAAACCCTGATCCTGTTTGCGAACCATGTCTTGCCAGGAAGCAACATCGGAATCCCTTTCCTTCTTCATCCACTCGTGCATCTAAGCCACTCGACCTTGTCCACACTGATCTCCATGGACCTCTCCCTGTGCGCACCCATTCTGGGTACAGATATTGGGTTCTGTTCATTGATGAAAAGACTCGCTTTCACTCTTTCCACCCACTTCGCACTAAGGATGAGGTGTTTGTGGCATTTAAGCAGTACAAGGCTTGGGCAGAGACACAGCTTGGTCTGAAGATCAAGTGTTTGCGTGATGACAAGGGTGGGGAATACATGTCCAAGGAGTTTCAGGCTTTTACAGATCTACATGGAATTGAACACCAACACACTGTTCATGCCAGTCCACAGCAGAATGGAGTTGCAGAGCACGCCAATCGTACAGCTGCTGAGGCCATTACCACCATGCTTGCTGAATCTAAACTACCTGCATCATTCTGGGGAGAAGCATTGGCAGCCTATGTCCACATCTGGAACCGCAGTCCCACTCATTCTCTTCATGACATCACTCCATTCTAGGCATGGTATGGCAAGAAACCATCTGTTCAACACCTTCGTGTTTGGGGCTGCACTGCCTATGTCCATGTTCAGATGGACCAGCGCAAGGGACTTGAGTCACACACTCAGAAATGTGTCTTCATTGGTTATCCTCCTGGTGTCAAAGGTTGGAAGTTCTGGAATCCTGATACGCGCAAGACTCTAATCAGCAATGATGCTGAATTTGATGAGCGCATCTTCCCTGGATCTTCCCCTTCACCTCGTTTGCATCCTACTCCAACTCCTGCACAGTTTATTGACGTCTCAGAAGATATGCCAGAAGTGGTTACAACTTACAACCAACCACCACCTCCTGTACCAATCCCTGCACAAGACCCATTGCCTCCTCCTGCACCAGTCCCTGATCCCCCTCCTTTGCGTCGCAGCACTCGTATCGGTCACCCTCCCAGAGAGTGGTGGAAGATTGATCATGACAAAATTCATCGCAATGTCTCTCCTGAGTCCAATGATGAGGACGAGGATGAGCCTGTTGAAGAGGCAGCTGGTCTCATTTCTGTGTCATGTCATCCAGATGAGTTGCTATCTCCTGCTGCTGCCATGGAGTATGTCTTCAAAGTCAGTGGGATGGAGCCCAGGACACTTGCAGAGGCACTGAAGCGTCCTGATGGTCAGCTTTACCTTGATGCTGCTATAGAGGAGATTCAGGCATTGGTGACAAATGGGAGTTGGGTCTTAATTACTGTGATGGGGGATAATGGTTGGTAGATGGACTAGCTACTATGGTACAAGGAATTGTAGCTACAGGATGTGTAGCTAATTTTCTATGTAATTATATGCTCTCACGCAGACGACACACGGCGGGTCGATTGTGTGTAAGCGCTGGTCCGAGGAGCTGGCGGCGATCTGACTGAAAGTCATGTAGGTTGATTGTGGGTGATCCACAATAGTGAAATATGTTAATACAGGCATGAGCGTGATATATAGCACCTATATAGTTATCCCCGCTGGGTCCGTAGCCGTGAATGACGACGAGAGGTGATTTGGCCCAATGCGGCTTGACGTCACATGAGTGCGTCGAGTAGATATCAAATATAAGTGTAGGGGGTTTTCGGTATGAGAGACTAGTGATATTCGTTGTAGTTACTTTCTCTTTATACAAGTGAATCCTGTAACTAAAATATGATCCGTAATTAACAGATTTTTGTGGAGCATATGCAGGGCCGGCCCACTGTGGGCTGCCCCGATGGAATCTTCATAGAGATATGACACCTGTCAGTGGTGCCATTTGAATAGAACTACTTCTCCCTTTGTTCCCTTCTTGTCTGCAATATTTATCGCCTCTCTGAACCGTGTCTCATGTCTCATTCTCCTGTTTCTCAGTCATCTGTCCTCGGTGACTGCATATATGCATCCCGGTTCCCTCAGTTCTCGTTCCTTTACATGTGAGTCTCTTCCCCTATGTTCCTTCTATCTCCTCCTGTCTGTTTTCCCTTTGTCTCCTTCTGTATTCCATATATTTTGGCTCCTCTGGCCCCTATGTCTCCTGGTCATCCGGGCGCTTAGCGTCTAAGTCGCCGCCAGTTTGAGTCTCTCGCACGGTAACTACTAGTAAGTCCGTGTTCTGTACTACTTTCCACTGCATGCTCACTAATACCTTTCTTGTACACTACTTTACACTATTCTTTCCATGTTATACAATCAGATTTGTGTCAAATATATTTTTGTCCTTTTCTCATCCCTCACTCCCTTCTCCCCATTTCTTCCACTGTTTGTCACAACATTGGGAACTGGTCAAGCTCCCTGCTGGTCGTAAAGCTGTTGGCTCTCGTTGGGTGTTTAAGGTCAAACGTCGTCCTGATGGTTCCATTGAGCGTTACAAGGCTCGTCTTGTAGCCAAGGGCTACAGTCAGTGTCCTGGACTTGACTACACAGAGACATTTGCACCCACTGCCAAGTTTGCTGCACTTTGTGCCATCCTGGCCATTGCTGCCATTGAGGACCTGGAACTTGAATCCCTTGACATCTCCAGCGCTTTCCTAAATGGTGAAATTGACACAGAGGTCTATCTTCAGCAGCCTGAGGGTTTTCACCAGGGTGGACCAGATCATGTTTGGAGACTTCTCAAGGCGCTTTATAGACTCAAACAGTCTCCCAGAGTGTGGAACAAGAAGCTGGATACCGTCTTACATGAGTTAGGCTTCACTTGCATCAAGTCTGACACCAGCATCTATATCTGGCTCAGAGACAATGTCAAAATCCTAGTCCCTGTCTTTGTTGATGATCTCACCCTTGCTTCCAAATCTCTGTCTGCCATCTCACATGTGAAAACAGAACTTGCAAAACGGTTTAAGCTACGTGATCTTGGCCCTACTTCCAGCCTACTTGGCATTGAAATCACTCGGGACCGCTCATAATGACGTCTCTGCCTCTCACAGCATCAGTACATCTCTGACATGCTTGATCGCTACAACCTTGCAGACAGTGCACCTGTCACCACACCCATAGACCCAGGTCTCAAATTGTCATCCTCCATGTCCCCTACAACTCCTGAGGAGATTGATGAGATGAAGAACATCCCTTATGCATCCGCTGTTGGCTCCATGATGTATCTGTCAGTTGCAACTTGTCCTGACATTGCCTATGCTGTTGGAGTCTTGTGCCGGTTCAATCAGAACCCTGGCATGGCACACTGGAAAGCAGTCAAACACCTCTTTCGATATCTGAAGGGGACAATGGATTATCAACTTGTCTATGCACCCTCACCATCAGGTGAACTTTTTGAAAGCTACACCGATGCTGACCATGCTAGGAACCCAGACAATGGCATACCAGTGGGTATCTCCTCAAAATGGGTACAGGTGCAATCAGCTGGTCCAGCAAACTTCAAACCATCGTAGCCCTCTCCACCACTGAGGCAGAATTTGTTGCTGCCGTTCATGCTGGAAAGGAAGTGGTCTGGTTTAGGCAGTTCCTTGGTGAACTTGGGTATACATTTGATTCACCCTCTACCCTTCGCATTGACAACCAATCTGCAATCTCTGTTGCCAAAAACCCTGAACACCATGGTCGGATGAAACACCTTGATTTGCGGTTCTTCTGGCTTTGTGATGTAGTGGCAGCTGGCACACTCAGTCCTCTCTTCATTCCCACCACTGACATGGCTGCTGATCTACTCACCAAGCCATTGGAGCGAGTTAAAGTGGAGAGGTGTAGGAAACTGATGGGGATTGAAAAGTGTATGTGAGTTTTGCAGTGGTAACTCATCAGGGGGGGTGTTGGGGGATGATTTTATTCCCCTGCATGTGTGTTTTATTCTTGCACTTGTTTTTCTCTTTTGCGCTTTTCTCTTTTGCATTTGCGTTCTCTGGCACTTGAATTAAGTGCCCATAACGACGCACCATTGCACACCTTTGGGTCTTGTCTTTAGCATCCATATTGACAAGCCCCAAAGGTTAGTAGATACTTTGTTACATACTTGTCTTTAGCATCCATATTGACAAGCCCCAAAGCACTTGTTGCTGTGTGTGTCAGTTATCAGTCTTATTAGACCTTCCCTGCCATCAACAGAGACATGGCTGTTTGAACCAGTCACATGACTGGGTGGTTCCAAATATAATTTGCATCGTGGGAATGGCTTATATAAATGCTGACCAATTAGCTTATCTAAAAACACCCACAAGCACCACAACTGAACTTTATATTATAGATACATGGGCCATTGGTCTATTGGTGCTTGTATCTCAACTAAAGAGATGGGCTATAATACTGGGAGAGTGTCTGACATCACTTATTGTCTCTATGGTGTGTGGCTTTAGCTTGTAACACCAGAGGAGATTCTGGATTGGGGATAAGCATTGAAATTTGGAGAGTTCAGCCTGAGGGTTATGAGCTGCTGACTATGTTATCTGCTTGTCAAAAATGTTGTTAGGTACCTCAATCCACTCTCCAAATAACTCCTCGATATCTAAAAAGAAGTTATCATCCACATGGGCACTGCTATCCTTGTTGGTACATTTTGGCATAGTGACTAAGCCATAGCTGTAGATGAGATATACAATCATTAAGGCCATTTCTCTCTGTCCAATTCCATTGTCAATATCTATGGGCAATGAAGAGAATTTATCAAAGCTCAGCATAATTCTTCTCCTGTCAAGCATGGCAGCAAAGAAGGAGAGTATCTCTGTCAGGTAGTCTAGCCTGGCCATGTTCTGGAGGAGGTGGCCCATAATTGCATTGGGAAATGTATTTACAATGTCCAGAAAGATAATTGTGACTACCTTGTAGTTGCACCAGCCTGCCTTGACATGGTAGGTAAGATGTAGGAGGGAGTCCACATTGTCAGAATTTTTCCTTGGTTTTTCAAGCAGTAGACTAACTGCCATTAGGGAAAGGGTGGAGCTCTGGAGGTCTATGTTGTCACTCAAAACGAGTCATCAACTTGTTCATCAGCAGCATCACTCAAGGCATTTCATATGTCATATCAACTGCCTCTTATCCACTGCACATCACACCACCTACAGGAATGCTGCAAGGAAGAGAGAGTGCCAATAGGTGAGGCATGGTGCAGAGGTTTTTACTTCTCTTTGGTATTCATCATTGTTCGTGGCATACTCACTGCTTTCCTTCCCAATCACATCACAACCTGATGCATTTCCGTGTGTCTGACACACTCGATCTGTCTGTTGAGTCCTACAGATGGTGAAATATCCATGAGAATGCCTCCTTATATGCAAATATAAGTTGCATAGCACAATCCATCAAGTCCATCCCTTAAGAATATCTCTGCCTCACCTCCCCAAGGTGCTTCCTGGTCTCCTCCCTCCCATTCACAACTGCAAAATATATATCCTTCTAGACAGGAAACCACATGCGAACAAAATTAACAAGTGATAGCCAATAACTACAGCCTGACCCACTACCATCACTGTATAAAATGAACATCCTGCCTTACATACACCAATATAGATTATACTTCCCGTCATTGATTTTATGGCCAATCCTACCGACTTTCTGATTGAAGCTTTGGGGTCACAGCTGGCTCAGAGATGGCTTGAATCGAACAGCCTCCACGCTCATGTCAAACCCTGGCAGCCCGGTAACCCAGCCATCTGCAGAAGTCATAGAATATTTAAATCCAATCATGACTCTCAGATGCCATGCCTTGGCATTTAGTTCCACCAGCCTGGTTTTCAGAGGACTATAGTTTTCCAGGTGTACCACTGTTTTGGAAAGTAGCCAATCTGTAGGATTGTAACAGAGCGTCTGTGAAGGAGTGGTGTCAAGATACTCTCACATTCCTTTAGTACAATGTTGGGAATACTGTCCTTGCCCAAGCCTTTGAATGGTTTGGTATGGTGCTGGTTGTAGGTTAATGAGCAACTTGCAACAGTGGTTCAGAGATTTTCTCACCCAGGATGGAATACTATTCAAAACATTATTTTGAATATTTTATGTATTTTATTTCTCAAGTTATCAATCTTTCAAATAGAGACAAGCAAATGTGCTTTGAGTCACCATATATGTCACATGTACCCTGCCCTAGAAGAGACCTATCAATAGGTCTTCCACTTCATTTCTTAACAGGTTGAAGTGCATGATAACTATCCTCTTATCCCCTGCCACACTAGCCTTGCCCCTGATGCAAAACAGAACCAAAGCTCCCACCAAATAAATAGAAGAAAAAAGGAAATGGGAACCAGGATCATAGGCCATAGGTACAAAACAGGGTAGCATAAGACATGTAAACTGTGAATACATAGATAGATAAGACAGTCATGGAATGTGGGCATTTATATCTGTACATGGATTGAGGAAAACCAAAGTGAATGAAGCAGAGTGAATGAAAGAAGGAAGTATATGATGAACTGAATAGGTTTTCTTCTGCTCTGAAGAATTTGTCAGTCAAATTTTCATATTCTTCTAATGTCTCCTCTGGTTTCTTTATGAACATTTCTTTTTGTTAGGGTGTGGTCATTTATTATAGTTTGAGTTTATTTCAGCTTCATATATTTTTCATACCTTTTTTATAGGTATACCCTATCTATTCTTGCATACGATTTGGTTCTTTTGTGTGCTCAAAATGAAAAAAAAATCTTCCAAGTTATGTTCCTTCCATATGTTAGAACCAGGGACTATTGAGTCATTTTATATATACCTTCAACATTCACACTGCAATATCTCCCCCAGCCATTCCCAGATCAGGACACAACTTCACACCAAAGTTCTATTCATCATGAGAAACCTACGCTAATATTCCCATGATTTTAGGAGTGGGTTTTACCCCACACTGTCTACCCAGCCCCATACCTACCCCAAGGGGGGCTGGCTCACCTCATTTGAACATGTTGGGAAGGAGACTTACTGGCATGTGTTCTTCCATTCAGTTTATTGTCAATCATATTCTATTTCTATCCATTCCCCTGTGAAGTTTTTGTTAACAGAAATGGGCATCAGGCCTAGTGCGAGCATAGGGGCTAGGGGAGCTAGGACCGGTATGCCATCCCATGGTTACATACCACACTTCTCTCTATTCTCATGCATGGCCTTGATGGCCCATATGTACATAAACCCTCATAGACCTTTCTCGAACCTCAGCCATTACACTTTCATGTCCTTCTGAGATATGTGTACTTATTCACTACAGACTACTAGTTACTGATTATCTACTTAGTTAACTGCACTGCCGTTTTCAGGTAGATAATAGAGCTGTTACACTTTCATGTCTGTCTGAGTTAACTGCGCTGCCGTTTTCAGGTTATGGGCCCTGGCCGAACTTAGACAGACACAAACTACAAAGACAGCAACTCTTCTACTAAAACTCTACCATCAACTACTTCACAATGACTACCACAAACAGGATATTCGAACCCCCTGATCTTCACCGATGAGGAGAAGTTCGATGGCACTAACTGGCTGGACTGGAGTGAGGCGATACTAGTCGCTGCTTGCCTCCAGGGTGACAGGGCATACCTCGAGGGAAACATTACCATCCCTACTACCACCACTACCATGAACACCAAAACCACCCCTACAATCACAATCACAACACCTGAAACACCTTGGACATTGCTCACCCCTTCCTTCGATGAATATGATGTTCACAATGCTTGGACAATGGCACTTTCACGCTACAACATCAAGAACCCTATGGGTCTCGGTGTCAAAACTAACGGTACCGCAGCAGAAGCCTGGACCTCCCTAGTATACCAGTACAAGATCACGAGCAACCTTGCACTTGTCAATGCACAGCGGGAACTATGTGGGATAGTCTACCATGATGGCGACGATCTCCTTGCCCATATCACCAACCTCCAAACGAAGTAGGTGAAGGTGAATTCTATTCGGGCAGCGATCAAAGATACCGACTTCCGCATGATACTCTTGCAATCACTACCAGCATTGTGGGACTCCCTTGTTACAACCCTTGATGCCTATAAGTCCTTGGGAGATGTCATAGCCCGCATCACAATGCATTGGGACCATATCAACTGCTCGGCTAAGGTTACAACCCCTAACACATCAGCGATTGCACTCAAGGTGGATGCCAAATAGGCGGCCTGGAACCAGCTCATCTGCACCAACAAGAACTGTAATAGACATGGTCACCTCATCGCAGACTGCTACTGGGAAGGAGGAGGAAAGGAAGGCCAATTCCAACCAGGCTTTGGATGAAGAGGGGGTGTAACAGGCTCCGCATTGTCGACAGTCAGCCCCACATCCTTGTCTTCCACACAAACCACAGCGAAGGTGGCAGACATTGAGACTGCATATGCACTGATAGCAGCATCCACTCCTCAGGATCAGAGGGATATGCCACCCACAATCCATTACAGTGATAGACCCCACCACCAACCGGAAGAAATGACCGCATACCTCATATCAGAAAACACTGAGACCGCTGTACCTAGAGTATCACACGTACCAGAGGAGACAGACATCTGGGAATTAATGGCAAATGTAGATGATTACAGTATACTCACTTACGCAGACTCTGGAGCAAGTGATCACTGCTTCAGAAATAAGAATGATTTCTCTTCTTACATCGGGTTTCCTGAAGCATGAGAAGGACAAGCTGCAAGCAAAGGAGCACGCTTCAAGATCCCAGGTAAAGGAACTGTGATCAAAGAGTACTACTCCAATGGCAAATCCACCAAACTCACTTTCCAGAACACTCTCCACACCCCCAACTTTGCAGCCAACCTAATATCCATCAGCCATTTCTATATTGTTAACTTCACAGTCCTCTTTGGTGCCGGAGAAGCTGTATTCAACGACCCAATGGGCAAGGCCTTCATATCAGCAAAGCGAGCACGGGGAATGTACTTCCTACCTGTTCTCCCAACAGCAATGCCAGCAAGATCTCATGAGAAGCCAGTAACGATTGACGGATGGCACCGCCATTTTGCACATGCAGGAATATCAGCAATATGAGAGCTCAAGAGCAAAAACCTAGTTGATGGATGGGACATCACTGCCAGAGAGAGCCTACCAGGATCATGCAAGGACTGTATTTATGGGAAGCAAGCCTCGAGGCCATATGATGAGGTAGTCACTCCCAAACTAGAGGTACTGGAGCAAGTCCACATGGACCTTTTGGGACCATCACGAGTCCAGTCAAAACCCAGCATGGCACAAAGCTGAAACACCTGCAAACTGACCATGGAGGTGAATACCTCTCCCAAGAATTCACAGCATACCTTAAGTCAAAAGGAATGGTACAAAACCTTACCATACATCACACACCACAAGAAAATGGTGTATTGGAGCCCCTGAATAGGACACTCCTAGGGCACACATGGGCTATGCTCCTGACAGCTAGCCTACCGAAGTTCCTGTGGACTAAGTTAGTCTAACATGTGGTGTGGCTTAAAAACAGGACTTCAACATGTGCACTCAACAGCAAAACACCATATGAGCTTGTACATGGCGCAAAGCCTGACCTTACCAACGTACCTGAGTGGGGCACAAGGGTGTTTGTGCTGAAAGAGCATGCCGGCAAGTTGGACTCCAAGGCAGATGAGGGGAGATGGATGGGGTACAGCGATGAAAGTAAGGGCCATAGGGTTTACTGGCCCAGAAAACATCACATTATTATCAAACGCAACATGATGTTCGACACTCTGTTCCTGGTCACACCTGTTGATATACTAACTGAGGGGGGGTCCATCACCCATAGCAGTAAGGGCATCAGCAGTGCCCCTCATGGCCAAGGGCCACTACCACTACCACCTGATCCACCTATAGGTCCTGCATGGATCAACCCACTTGAAGGGTTCAAGGACATGGATGAATATCTACTCGGCAGGGGTCACTGCATGTAGAAGCCATCCGCATATGTGTGTGGGATTGCTGATGGCACAGGCAGTAGCACTGGTTGTGCAAATGCCCCCATATACCCTAAGGGGCTGCCTATCCCTACTGGGAATGTGGCCTTAGCGGTCCTGGACAAGGTGGAGGAGGTCAGCATGGAGGATGAATAGATGACTCACTGCTTGCTAGAACATGCAATGGCAGCAGCTACACAGACTGTGGCAGTTGACCCAGTTAGCCTGGACGACATGCATTCATGCGAGGACTGGCCAGCATGGGATATGTCTATAAAGCGGGAGCTGGACCAGCACACAATGCTACACACATGGGATCTTGTTGAACCCCCAGATGGCACCAACATTGTTGGAAGCAGGCTCGTCTTTTGCTACAAGCACGATGTGAATGGTAATGTTATAGCCCACAAGACCAGGCTCATTGTGTAAGGTTTTTCTCAAATGGAAGGGATAGACTACAAAGACATGTTCTCTCCCACTGCCAAAATTTCCGCCATCCGCATCATCACTGCCATAGCAGTCAGGAATGACTGGGAGCTTGAACAGACCGATATCGATGGTGCATACCTCATGCCCCAATTACAGAGATGGTTTACAAGTGCCATGCCAAAGGCTATGAAATCCCTGGACAGGAAAGTCACATTTGCCACCTCAACCACGTGATCTATGGCCTTAAACAGTCAGGAAGGGAGTGGTACAATATGCTGTGTGGCATTATGTACAGGTTTGGTTTTATGTGTTGCAAAGTTGAGCACACTATATTCCACAGGTATGCTGGCCAGGATGCTCTCATCATCGCTGTAGACCTCGATGATCTCACCATGGCCAGCAACTCAAAAGTCATGATCTGCACATTCAAGGATGAACTGCACACTGTCCTCAAAATCAAGGATATTGGGGACCTGAGCTAACTGTTGGGAATAGAAGTGAAGCAGGACCATGAGATGTGCAGAATCTCGTTCTCACAACACACATATATTGAGAAAATACTTGAGAGGTTTAACCTACAGGACACTCACCTGCTCAGAACACCACTTGACCCCCACCACAAACTGTCACTGTCCCAATCCCCTTCCACCCCTTGTCAGTTTGACAAAATGCAAAACACATGCCCTACAGGGAGGCCATTGGATCCCTCATGTATGCGGCACTGGGCACACACCCAGACATCTCTTTCGCTGTTTCTTTCCTGGCACAGTTCATGCAGAACCCAGGGAGAGTGTACTGGGAAGTGGTCAAAAGGGTTTTTTGCTACCTTAAGAGAACAAAGGATATATACCTCATCATTGGAGGAGTGCAGAAGGGACTAGAAGTGTTCTCGGATGCAGACTGGGCCTCACAGGAGCATAGGCACTCCATGTATGGGTCCACCTTGATAATGTCTCAGCCATTTCTATCACAAAGAATAATGAATATCACCCAAGGACCAAGCATATAGACATATGCTATAATTTCATATGCCAAGCTGTGCGTGAGAGACTCATTCACATCAACTATGTGCTGACAGACAAAATGGCAGCAGACATGTTTATGAAGGCCCTCCCTCGACAACAGGTACTATACCTGAACGCAATGCTTGGGATGCATTCTGCTTAAGAGGGGGTGTTGGAACTAATATGTATAAGCACCAAACATGGTAAGGTATGGAGGTCCCAGAAATGTTCAACCGGGACCATATATATGTCAAACGAATAGATAGCAGCCCCTCAGTGAACCACCCATTCACTGAGATGCATATTCCCTTTGTACATCTAGATACAAAGACACTCATTACATTGTAGTCTTCCTGTATCTAGGTATAGTAACAATACATACATAGTGAATGGCCCATTCACTGAGTCTTCCTGTATCTAGCTACTGCACATAACTGCTACAGATATCACATGTTCCTATTCAGGACTAAAACACTAGCAACTCATCATATATATAACAACCACAGGTTACAGTTGGGTTCCTAACATCATATATCAATATTATTTATCACTACATATTATATTTATCTTGTAGGAGAATCACAAATCTATAAACTGGCACTTTGGAACCCAGGCTGGTTTCTTGGAATGGCACCAAAACTGAGTCAAAACTGGGACTCAGATCCCAGTACAACAGTAATAGAACAAAATATTCCCAATCAATAAATACAATAGAAATCACAGAAGATTACAGGGAATTATTTTCCTATTTTTCCAACCAACTTTCTGATATCATAGCATGGGAAAACCCTATAGAAAATTTATCTACAACATTCCACTATAAGTTGCTTACATACATACATGGCCGGGGAAGCTGCTTATATAAATGCTTATATAAATGCTGGCCAAGAAAACAGGAGCGGCTTTATACCTTTGATGATGATTACCTGACCTATGGGAAGTATACTGTCACGACCACAATACCGTGCTCTGACTTACTTGGTAGGACCAACCAAACGACGCTTACCCATATCATCCCTCATGGTGCGCGGTTTTGGCTTGGTACACTTGGTTCATCATCTGGTTCATTATCCTTACCCCACCCTCCTATTCTTCTACTCCCTGTCCTTCCCCTTATGTCAAGCCCACAACACCGAGCACCGACTCACTCGGGAATACCGACCAACCGGCCCTTACCCACATCATCTCGCACTACCACGCGGCCTCGGCTCGGTACACCCGGTATATCGTATGGACCACTCCTCTCGTCTATCCCTCTTCATTGTCCCTTCACCCCCTATGCACTCCTTAACTCGTTTCCCCGAACAACATGACGGCCACTCATTGTCCTGGCCACTGCCATTGTTTTATCTTGGGCCATCCTCTATTGTTCTATTCTCGCCCACCATTTCATTATCTTATTCTCAGCCATACTCCATTATTCTAATTTCGCTTACATTCCTTATTCTATTTCTGATCACTGTGGACAATGCCTCCATGTGGTTACCTCATACCTTATTGTCTCCATTCCTTACGCCACCCTGTTTCCACATCTTGCTTCTTAACTATATAAGTAGTAGGATGTATGTAGATAGTTCCTCACTCAGAATATCGATTGATTCGCACCCCCTTTTGTCCGCTTCCTATTCCTAAAGTCCTTCGCTCGAACCGACGCCCTCGGCATCCTCTCGAGGCTCCTCTCACTGTCCAAACTAGTGGCACGCACGGAACAGCAGGGCGCAACGCACGAGCACGTTGAAGCCTAGCCACTCCGAAACGGTTTGCAGGACTTAACCGATATCTCGGCGTCACCGAATCTTGACACCTTACCCGCTTACCCTCGGGACATTCACTATTCATTGCCACTTACTCGTGGCCCTATTGTTTTATATCTCGGCCACCCCTTATTGTTCTATTCTTTCCAACAATCTCACTCATTTATTATCAGTCATCTTTCATTGTCTTACTTTCATATTGTTCTATTCTAGATTGCTGTGGACAATACCTCCACATGGTCTCCATATCATATTCTTTTGTCCATGTCTTATGCCACCCTTATTCCACATTCTGTCAGGGGACGACCCTCTTTAAACTCCGATACAACTCCGAAGTCCTACTTCGAACTCCGACCAACTCTGAGGCTAAGAAGCCCAGAAACCACCAAGTGGAGACAGACAAGGTCTTAACACATGATGACTAGAACTCGGAGCAAATACCCGAGCCTCGGACTTAGTACCAGGAGATTGGCTCTACAAACTCCGATGTATTGATTTGTAAGCTAGTGCACAGACCACCCATATAAAGGATATAAAAGGGGCTCACCAGCAGCGGGATCCTTAGACTTTCCTCTTTGGATTCCCCCTGCTTAGGTGAGGACTCCACATGTATTTAGGTAGTAGATAATTAAATAACTTTGGATTCCCCCTGCTTAGCTCGCCTCCGAGATATACCTCGGGGCTGTAAGAGGGTTGCCCTTACACATTCCACCTCTTGGCCTATCTAAGTAGCGAATGCATATACATAGTTCCTCAGTCTGAGTATCAACTAGTTTACACCTCCCTACTCTCCTCCCTCTGTTCAGAAGTCCCTACTCAGGCTGACACCCTCAGCATCCTCTCGAGTATCTTTTCTGTTACAAGTTAGTGGCATGCACAGGAGGCAGGGTGCAATGCATGAGTACGTTGAAGCCAAGCCACCCCGACTGGCCTGCAGGACTTGGCTGGTTCCAACTGTACCATCGGTAGTACTGAGGCCTGACATATACTTTGCTAATTATTGTATGAAAGTATTTGGATACAAGTTGAACAGTATGGAGGTTTAGTCACAGTGTTGTCAACCAAAAACCAAAAACAATGAGAGGACCAGATTAGAAAATTACATATCTCTCATGGATAGGTATCGATGTTTATGATCCATGGCATCAATTTACACCCAGGATGGCTTACTATTCAAAACATTATTTTGAATATTGTATGTACTTTATTTCTCACGTTATTAAACTTTCAAATAGAGACAAGCAAAAGTGCTTTGAGTCACTGTATATGTATATGTACACTGCCCTAGAAAGGACCTATCAATAGGTCTTCCACTTCATCTCTTAACAGGTTGAAGTGCATAATATATAACTATCCTCCTATCCCCTGCCACGCTAGCCCTTGATGTTTCTCCACCAAATTTCCACTCGGTAACCCTGGCCACTTTTACCAAACTTGGATCAGGGATACTATACAATCTGTCGACGAGCACAATACATAATGACACAAGTGAGTCAGACCCTCAGGATACCTTGCCATACGTAACTTTGACGGACGTGCCACACAACTCACCTACATGTAACTGGGTACCATGGTCAAATAGTACACTCAAACACATCCTGACTGAACAACTGAATCCTCAGGGTCACTTTAACACAGTTTTTTTGATTCCATTTTATTTGCAACATCCTCTCTATTTCATCACACCTTAAACTGATTCATTTCATAGTCCTGCACTGCAAAAGAAATGGACCAATTACGAAAATACCACGTTTGTATTTGAAAAAGGTATATATATATGTTTTGTAATCGTTGATGATCATGATATGTTTCGCTGAGGAGTAAGAAATGCACTGGATACTGAACTCAGTTGATCGGTTGATGAATGGGTGCCCTCAAAAGGTCGTGTGTAATAGAGACTTTGAAGCAAAGGAAAGGGTGAGTGAGACCTGACTCAGTGCTCATAGCTTACATGATTATGCAAGCTACTGACTGTTTGCTATTGTTACCATGAATGGAGAAGTGGATGGGATTGATTGGCCAGGCAGGTATTACCACATTGACCAAATTCTTGAAAACCCCGGTCCTCGCACAGATCCTGACCAATTCTCTCCTGGAGAGCCAGTAAGCAACTTTCCTGATTGGCTTACGGATGTTCATTGATCGTGCTCTCTCTCTACCACGTCAAAAATTTCCTCAGAAATGATTGCAAGGTCCTCTGTATAGGTGCTGGTGGTCTCGGTTGTGCAATCCTTAGCAACCTTGCTCTATGCGGTTTCAAAGACATCCATGTGATTGACATGGACACCATTGACATCAGTAACCTCAACCTGCAGTTTTTGTTCTTGTCAGCCGAGCGAGTTGGGAGGCACACAGGCATATTGCGCTGGGAAGACTCTGCTTGAATTTCTTCCACATCGAAGATAGGGAGATTATCATAAGTTATGAGCTTTTTGTGACCAGATATCTGTCCCGTGTTCTTCCCCTTCCCTTGGGATTCCAATATGACATCTGTACACATCATCTTGGGCCCGAAGACATCACTCAAGAATCTTTCGAGAGGAACACGTAGCATACTGTCATCACTGAAGTCTTTCTCCATGTCGTGCTGCACATCTTGACACGAAGGTTTCTTAGAAGAAATGGAACTTCGGTATGCCGATAAGCCTTCCCGAACGTGGGTGAAGGTGGACGATTCCTTCAGGATGTTAGTTGGCTCCGAGGTGTGTGAGAGACTTGGAGGGGCAGATGTGAGATGGATGGGAGGATTATTAAGACCTTGTTCCAATGAATACCTGTGAACTTTCTCCACCTTACTCATCGAGGGCACACTGGTATTCTTGTCACTCTGATTGAGCGATCAAAAGAATTTGCAACATATGGATGCTGTACAAAAAAAAAAAACAATTAATAGTAGGGCAAAGTGTCAAGTACACGTACCGAGACCCGTTTATTCAGCATTGCCGACCGAGCAACCATCCTATATCCATGACCAAGTGTCCATGCCGCATATATAACACTTGGTACGCCAGTCTTGGCTTGGCACGTCCACCATCCACACTCCTTGCCTTCACCCTTCGGTCCGTCTCCCCTTGGGACCTCCTGTCCTTGTATTATCCTCGGTCATGACTCCATTGTTTTATACTCAGCCACTCCCTATTGTCCTATCCTTGACCACGTCTCTATTATCTTATCCCTTATTGTTTTATCCCCATTTGCATCCCTTCATTCTAATTTTATCCATTGTGGACAATAACCACATGCTCTGCATACCTTGTTGTCTCACATTCCTTATTCCACATGTCGCTTCTTAACCTATATAAGTAGGACATGCATGTACATATTTCCTCATTCTGGGTATCTGTCAAGCTTCGGGTACTGACGGACTTCGGGACTGCCGAGGGGTGTTGTTGAAAGGTCGGGCGGACTATGGCCAAGTCCTGCAGGCCAAGAGTAGTGGTGTTGGCTTCAATGTACTCGTGCATTACGCCCTACTTGCCATGCGTGCCACTGGTTTTGCAACAGAAAGATACTCTGGAGGATGCTGATGATGCTGGCCCGAGTCGAGGACTTTACAGAGGAGAAGAAGGTAGAAGGGCCTAAGCCTAGTCGATACCCAGAATGAGGAAATATGTACATGCATGTCCTACTTTATATAGGTTAAGAAGTGACATGTGGAATAAGGAATGTGGAACAACAAGGTATGCAGGGCATGTGGTTATTGTCCACAACAAGTAAAATTAGAATGAAGGAATGTAAATGGGCATAGAACAATAAAGGATAAGATAATAGAGACATAGCCAAGGATAGGACAATAGGGAGTGGCCGAGTATAAAACAATGGAGTTGTGACCAGGGATAATACAAGGACAGGAGGTCCCCAGGGGAGACGGACCGAAGGGTGAAGACAGGGAGTGTGGATGGTGGACGTGCCGAGCTGAGACCAGCATACCAAGTGTTATGCATGCGGCATGGACACTTGGTCGTGGATATAGGATGGTTGCTTGGTCAGCAATGCCAAATAGATGGGTCTCGGTACGTGTACTTGACAGTATCGACTAGGCTTAGGCCCTTCTACCTTCTTCTCCTCTGTAAAGTCCTCGACTTGGGCCAGCATCATCAGCATCCTCCCGAGTACCTGCCTGTTGCAAAACCAGTGGCACGAACGGCAAGTAGGGTGCAATGCATGAGTACGTTGAAGCCAATGCCACTACTCTTGGCCTGCAGGACTTGGCTATAGTCCGCCCGATACTTCGACAACACCCCTCGGCAGTACCGAAGTCTATCAGTACCCGAAGCTTGACACAAAGATGACAAATTCTCACTCACACTCTTCAAATGTGCCTGGACAATCACAGATATCACATCCTGCATCAGGATGGCCGTCCAAAAAATTGTTTCTGACATGACCCCCTCTACCAACATGTGCGGATACTCTATGACATCAGGGGAGACGGCTGAGGCTGAGGATGTGGGGATGATCTGCTTGGAAGATTCTGCTTGAATTTCCTCTGGGTCAAAGACAGGAAGTTCATTGTGGAGTATGAACCCTTTGTCTGAATGAGTGGCAGCTGGATGTTCGGTGCTTTTCTTCTCTGGCTCAGGCTTGGACATACCCTCCAAGCACATAACTTTCGGCCCAAAGACGTCGTTCAATGACTTATCCAGAGGAGCGTATGGAAGGTTGTTACCTTTTTCAATGAAGATTTCTGCATTTTTCTGTATGCCTTGATTTGGAGAATCGACCACCATATGCTATGAGCTTGTCCCACATAAGTTTGGATCGCCGCACAGTACGGAGCTGATCTGCAACAGGCATCCACGAACCTGAGCAGCTGTTGTAGTGCACGTTTGGGCTGTGTTTTGATAGCTGCTACTGAAATCTGCATGTAAGTGATCACCGTGGGCTGGGGGAATGGAGATGGTGTGCGCGATTTGTTGAAGGGGGGTGTGAGGGATGGTTGTGGGAATGGGAATGGGTGCCATTGTGCCTCAGGAATTGGGGCACTTTGCAGTGGGAGGGTGTTGGGATTTCCTACAATAATGATATCTGGCATACATTTGATAGGCCTACCTGGGTGCCACTGAGACACTGGCTGTTGAAAGCATCTGGTGGGGTATGCCATGGGAGAGAGTAAGCAAGCTTGGTATTCAATCCAACCATTTATCTCTTATTATCACACCTAAGGAATAGCACGGGTTGGGCCAACCCGCACGGGTCACCGGTCGTTTTGGTGCGGGGGCGGGTCAAGCTGAGAGCACCCACAACCCGGCCCAACCCGCGGTGTCACACATGCGCATACGACACGCACGCACCGCACGCACACACGGACGACACGAACATGCCGGACGTGCATGTCGCCCTTGCGATTATTATCACGACGAGCATTCGACTGTTTGTCTTTGCAACTATGCAGGTCTGATATCAATTTGTACCAATATCATCTTCCTCAGACTACCAACCACCTTTCAAAACGCACTCTCACCTCCCCACATCCCCGGTCTTCCCCTTTCTCCCGGACAAACAATCAACCTCCTCAGTCTGCATTTAACAACACATCCCGGATCTACACGATATTCTTCCGAGTTCCTGGCTCGCACCTGCGTCCCCCTCTCCTTTCTTCCGATCCATACTTCTCTCCTCTGTCTGGTGCATCTCACCCTTCCCAATTTCACGTTCACGCTTGAAGGTCTCCCTAGCAGCTCCCGCCTGCTCTTCCCATACCTCCCGGAGCTTACCGAACCCGCGTTCTGCTCTATACGAGTACCTCATCTTGGTCCACGGTCTGGAAACCTTCTCGTTTGGTCGGTGAATACAGCTGAGAAGAGGGGAGTTGATGTAATTCGCCTCGAGATTCGTCGAGCCGAGGCTGAGACTCTTGTCGTCAGGACCAAGTGACTTGAAGGAAGCCACCCAATCATGTTCAAAGATAGCTTTAATTATGGATTACGGCTATATGTCACCTTTGAATTCCAATACTTCGTGTTGGATGAGGCGATGAAAGATGACCTTGGTGAGTCGGGGTGCCCCTGGCCTGTCCACGGAGGAACTAGTGGACTTGAACCGGGGATTCACACAAGAAATCAGCTCGTACCTTACCATCCAACCTCCCATTATTCAATCGTTCAAGAGGCTGACTGGTCGAAAGCTCGTTGGAACATTTGAAGAGACGGCGACACAATTCACCATTTTACGAAATTGAAGCGCAGTTGGAAGTCTCGCCTGTTACACGAGTTGAAAAGGACCACTCTCGTGTTCCCCTTATCATGATGTTTATGATGTGGATGACAAATTGGACAAGCCAGGACCGAGTAGGCAGGAGTTGGTTATGGTAAGTCAGTTATGCACCCGTCGTGATTAACTTCACGATATCTGATACATGGTTTCATGGCCCAAAGGAAAGTTGAGAGAAGAACTGTATAAAAAGAAGACACAAGAGCTTAGAAATCTGAAGGCCCAGCTGTAAGTCGACTTCTAGTATTGTTATTAATACCAATATATATTTACTAATCATAAAATAGGGAAGCTAACCGCAGGAGAGAATCGGAAGCTGATTCTCCTGGATGTTATACACCAGACTAAGAACACTTGATTTGACATAGATTATAACAAATATAACTCAGTTAAAAAGGGATATCTACTGATATTGAAAGAGATGCTACAGTATAGTAGACTTCCTTGATACAGATTTCAGTCAAGCTCAATTTTAGCTCAAAAATTTGTAGATTAAATTTAAAAAAAATTATATAACAGTTAAGAAGTGTCTTGAGAACATCTTGCTCTATATTATGGGGGCAAAAAAGCTGTTGTTGTAGCAGAGTAAATTTTTTTGTGCAACAGGTCAAAATGTCACACATAGGGGTCCTTGATACAAGCGTGACACCTAATTCTCCGTGTGTGGAATTTGCAGCCCGGTGTGATTAGTCATCCATTTCTTTGTATTATTAGCATGTTGCATGTCACACTTTGGTAGCCCTAATATCTTTGTGGTCAGATTCAGGTCAATTGAGGTCAAATACCACTCGGAGTTTTTGTAATTAGCAATAGGAGATACATAGCTTCCCTAATGTGAACACTCTATGAAAAAATCTCTCAGAAAAGTTGAGCAATCACTGATTTAAGATTGTATGATATCAAAATTGAGAAATTTTAGATGAAAATAAATTCCTCCTGAATGCAATTCTTCACCCTCCCTTGTATGGGTTGGCTTAAATGTTGCTTATATATAGTAGATTCTTTGTGCAAAACCCTGTATTACTGGAATGAGAATTGACCTTGGAAAATCATTTTGTATCAAGGAGGTCTACTATACTGTACCTATAACAAATATAACTACCGAGATAATTAGCACTAGTATAATACCTGAAATAAAGGTCACATACCTCAGGGATATCAACTGAGGTATAGTACTTAGGTCTGCATATACTTATATGGGGAAAGATAATAAGGAATCACGATAATAAGGAATCGAGAATGGGAAAACAATGGAGATGAGAACAGTAGAGACAAGTCATCTTAATTAAGAACAATAGAAGGAACCTGGGATCCTGAGCCTGTGCTAGCCTCCATCTACAACATAGATTGCCGAATTGTCTCAAGACAAGAGATCATTCATATGTTGTGATGAGGGGCAGAAGGAGTGGGAAGAGAGAGGGGAGGAAAGGGAGGAGAAAGGACCGGGGACAGGTACATGCGGGTAGGACGGCCAAGGAACATAGAGAGAGGGAATCCAGGGGACACGAACAGTTAGTAAAAACCCATAGACATATTACTGATACAACTCATGCAATGATATGACTGGAAATGGATGGGTGACGAAGCTACTTATATTGTGCATGCAGCCGGAGGAACAAAGGAGATGAAGGAACAGGATCAGAGGGTGAGGGACGAAGGGGAAAGGATTAGTAGAGGAAGCGTAAGGCCTTTCATCAACACTTCAATGCTACTGCAGCCATTACCTATCGAGACATTGAGAAGAAACATACCCGGTATGATAACTAGCACATTATTCCTTCCAACCTCCCTGATCAAAAGCAAGCATTCTGCTTCGAAAAATGTACGATTCTCCTGAGAATTTTCTTCAGCACGTCAGATACCTTCCAGGTGCCGCTATTATAGAGGTGAGGCACTGCATTTTACGCTTTTGCAATGTCTCAGAGATTGCAATGGACATAGGAACCGACTTACGCCACAAGGAATGACACATGACCATGCCTATATGCTGCGTTTGAGGAAAATATGATGAGAAGTTAGAGGGGTTTCCAATTGGGATAGGATCTAGGTGAAGGTACTCACTGATGATGATGAAGATTTAGGTGTACAGCATAGTTTCATACAGGGCATGGTCGATAATATGGAAGGGCAATCACAAAACAGGGCAGCAACCCTGCATCCAAATCGAGAATGCTGCCACTGCATTAGGAAGGGATTGTTTTACCATACTATGGCTCATTCACATATAAAACTAGGTAGTTACTGGAATATAGTTCAGTTCCAATCTCATCCATCTCTCGATTGACTGTTAAACTCAATGCCTGTGTGCACAATTGAGTCAACAAATATTTTGACCATCTTATCAAGTACCAGACACACTGGGATAACATTCTTAGGTGTAGTACACCATATCTACAGCATTTTCTCTCATACACCTCTACACCTTGAGTACCCCACAGTATTCACTCCTACCCAGTCAACTGTGCACCACCTTCCCAGCCCAGTGCTTAAAGACATCAATATATGTCGAGCATACCACACATATATAGATCCAACAAACCATGCAAATAGGATAAAAATACAGAAAATACATTAACAAAAACATGCATAACCACACTACCATTTCCCCTAGCTTATAATTTATAGATTAAAAGTCTCACTGACTCAAATGGCATACACACTTCCAAGGCACAATGTTAACAAGTTTAGAGACCTAAAGCCAGAACTAGATGGGGAGAATTGGGGGTCATGGAAGAGGAAGATGATAGCAATGATAAAGGAAACAGATCTCGATGGAATTCTCAATGGAACAGATACGGAACCTATGACCGCCACTAGAACAGAAACACTTGCTCAACTTCAAAGCAAGTGGAAGACCAGGAACAACTCGACATATTATCAAATTCTCATGTGTATCTCATCAGAACTACAAACCAAGATCAAAGAAACTACGATTGCATCAGAAGCCTGGAAAATACTACTCAACCATTTTGAATCCAAGGACCCAAGTAAAGTCAGCATAATCCAAAAATGATATGAACATTACTACATTACGGAAGGAAAATCGGTCAGGTCTTATATTTCTACGATGAAGGAGATATCAAATGAATGGGTGGAGACATCGCCAATTCTACTCATGCCACCACACTGCTCAGGAATGTACCAGAATCTTGGAGGCCAATTGCACAAGTCATATGGATGATCACCAGCATATCTAGGGAAACAAAACTTGTCTTGAGGCACATGAAGTGGATCTAATCACACTAGAAATAGAACACATGGCATATCAGCATTCATCGCTCAGTCTAGACAACAAAGACAGTTGGCAGTTCCCCCTGCTCAACCCACCATTGCTCATCATAATACACAGCTGCAGTAACAACAGTAGAACAATCAACAGCAACACAACCAACAGACTCAACGTCCATCACTGCCCCAACCGTACCAGCTAAACTGGCAGCCTCAGCCATATCAATGGTTCCAGCAACCTCAGCAACTGACTCTATCCAGAAACAATGGGAGGCCGGCTTTCTAGTGCCACAACTGCAGCAAAAACAGACATTCCACATCCAGATGTGGGGCACCTGGCAGGGGAGCAGCCAGACCAACACCGTAGAAGACTAATTACATGCAAAATCTCCCAGCCATACAGCAGACTAACACTGTAGCTAGCCAACTGCCAACCTCTCAGCCAATACTGCAGATGAACAAAGTAACAGAAGTGACAATAGAGCAAAAGACACCCAAACCAACCAATAATTTTCTATTTGTAGCTACCGTTACAGATGATACCACCATTGCAACCAAGCTGGTTTTCAGCTCCATCACCACTGAGGCACTCATGTCTATGGATGACAAGGCTCACTATTGGCTGGCTGACATAGCCACCTCAAGTCATCTATGCAGCAACATAGATTTATTCGAGTCACTACATAATTGTCCACCATGTAAAGGCAACCTAAGCAGGTGTTCTACCCTTAGGCAGCATACTGGCAAAGGGAGATCCAAATATTTAGTCTAGCACCTAATTATACAATGACTAGCATACCTGGTGAAGGGGGATCCAAAGAGAAAACTCTAGGAAACCCTTCGCCCACTAACTAAGTACTGTTGTTATGGCACTCCACATCATTCCAGGCATCACTCTCTGTACCAATCGGGAAGTTCTGCCAGGGCCTCGGCATAGTGAGTGGCTGACAAGGGCATGGCCGGTAGCTACAATTGATGCTCATTGACAATGACCATGAGTCATGATGCCTGTTCAGTGTGGATCTCATTCAGCACTGCCATGAGTGGGCCAAACATATAAGGGCAACCCTCCAGACTTCTCTGGAGCTGTCTCACAGAGAGGGACCTAGGCAGGGGGAATCCAAAGTTTAATTACAGTTACTACCTAAATACGTGTGGGGCTCTCACCTAGGTAGGGGGAATCCAAAGAGAAAAGTCTAAGGATCTCGCTACCAGTGAACCTTTCTTATACTCTTTATGTCAGTGGTCTGTACACTAGCTTACAAATCTATACATTAGAGTCTGTAAAGCCAACCTCCTAGTACTAAGTATGGGGCTTGGGTGCTTATTCCAGGTTCTAATCACTATGCTAAACCATTCCAGTTTTCCATCTGGCAGTTCCTAAATTCCTAACCCTTGGAGCATTGTCCATATACAGATTTATCTGCCGGTTACATGGGAGGTTGCAGATATCATGGATAATGTGGGGATGGTGTGGATGGTGGTGCAGATGATGATGGGGATGATAGATACTGTGGAAGTTCATTGGATAATGGAGCCTATGGATGTCACCTAGGTATGAAGGCTGAGATATTCCTTTTCTGTCCTCGGACCCTTGTTTCTGGTCTTGGAATTGGAGCAGAGTTTAAAATAGGGTTTTGGACTAGGATCTAGGATTCAGAAAGGGTTGTCCCCTGACAGAACGGATCTCAGTCGGCAGGTATGAACCTTAGGTGGGGCAGTATCGGTTAGGACCTTTTATTGGGGGTTTCTCTGACATCACCCCCCTTCTACAATGTGGTATCCCCAACCCATTGATCCCCATGGGTAGGACTGGTGTGCGAGATCTGAAGGTAGACACTTCCATAGAGCAGATTTGGCAGGGGGTACCCAGGTGCAGATAGTAGAAGTCAGCAACAAGGTTGGGGGCCTGAACATTGCTTTTATTTTCCCAGGAATTCTCTTCATAGCCATAGCCTTTCCATTTGATGAGGAATTGTAGCCAATTTGCTCTCATCCGACTGTCAAGTACTTGCTCGACTTTGAAGTATTCCTCATCGTCGACCAGGATCGGTTGCGGTAGAAGGGACTGTTGCCTGCCTGGGATAGGGTCGGCCAGACCTGGGGTGAGTTTGATGACTGGCAAACAGGGTGGAGATGACTCAAGCCTCTTGGGAGTTGAAGTCAGTATGCATGGGAGCCTATCTATTTCTTGATGAGGTAGGGACCAAGTTGCCTGTGTGACAATTTCTTCAACAGCCGGTTGGTGTGGATATCGCTCACATCGAAGTATACCTTGTTGCCTGACACAAATGTCAGTGTCAGCTGGTGCCTGCAGTTGTAGTAGGTCACCATATCACCTTTCACCTTTACCAGGGCTGCTTTTGCTTTCAAAAGTGCTCCCTCCATCCGCTCCTTGCACTTGTTCACAGATTTGAGTCAGGATGGGGTTTGGTGTGGTTCGAAACCCATGTGTGGGTGTCAGCCCATATTGAGCAAGAACAGGGACTCACAAGTTGAAGCATGAACATGATTGTTGTACTGGAACTTGGCCAGGGGCAGGAGATCATCCCAATTATCCTGTCTCATTGATGAAGAGCTGAAGGTACTGTTCCAGTTCTTGGTTCACCCATTCAGTCTAACCTTCCGTCTGCAGGTGATGGCTGTGGATGCCACCAGGCAAATACCCAATAAGTGGTAGAGTTCCCAGATGAACTTGCGGATGAATTGGACCCCTCGGTTGGACACCACCACTCTAGGCAACCCATGTAGCTTCCATATGTGGTGTAGGAAGAGTTGTGCTGCTCCAGCTGCTGTGACAGCCGTATGAGTCAGTATGAAGTGCACCCGCTTGGACACCGAGTCTACTACGTTCATCACAGTGTCGTACCCAGGCATATTGGGGAGTTCTACTATGAAGTCCACACTTATACTATCCCACCATGCCTTGGGGATCGGGACCGGGTGGAGTTCCCCAGCGGGATGCTGCCTCTGAGCCTTCGTCCATAGACACAGGTTGCATGTCTTGGTATACTCGCCAATGTACCGAGACATATGAGGCCACCATGCTGCGCGGACGCGAGTTAGAACAGCCTATTCTTTCGGTACTTCAATGGGATCCAAGGTGTATGGGAGGAGAGTCGAATGTCCAGATGGGAGGCACTCACGGGCATCATGATCATGTTCCAATGGGGCAGTACTCATTTTTTTTCCATTTTACTTGAAATTGAGAGTTTTCCGGTTCTCTCCTTGAACCGTCGCCTGCGTGGTTTAGATTCTAAAAAAAAGAATATTCATGCATAGGATTCGAGATGAAAAATCTGACTTACGTTCTTCGGACGTGCTTGGGCAATCCCCAACCTTAAACACTGAATTATGATGGCGACCCCCTAAAATCTCCTCCAACTTCCGTCCCTCCAACTTTTGCTTTACATCCACAGAGGGTAGGGAGATATTTGGTGTCAAGGGTGGGGGGCTGTACGTATCGATATTAGAAGACTCTGCTTGAATTTCTTCACGATTAAAGACAGGTAGATCCCCCATGGCTCGCCGTTCGACTGTCTTCTGACTCCTCCGTGGCCGGATAATATCTTGAAACGCATCTGTCTTACTCGCCCGCTTGAAGTCAGAATACGTGAGAATTTTAGAGGATCTTCTCTGGGCTGAGTGTGTATTTAAGTGCGGAGAGATATTGAGCCTGGAAGACTCTGCTTATATTTCTTCAGCATTGAAGAAA
>QLPI01010015.1:0-15934 GCA_003314275.1 Chroogomphus rutilus
TACAGATATCCAGGGCGAGGAGGACATCCTTTTCACTCCTGCCCCTCCTGAAAATCCTCTTTGTTCAACATGTCCAGCACCTCTTTCTTCTCCTCTTTTGTCCACCCATCCATCGTTGCTCTAACCTTCTGGATACCTCGAGGTTTGGGACAGTTTTGTGCTATGTGTCCCTGCTCTCTGCAGTTGAAGCATGTCACCACCCTCACTGGCTTCCCTCGAGTCTGATCAATCTCCATGGGTTGTGGCCCCAAAGTGGATGGAGGAGCAAGTGACTGAGCTGGAGTAGATTGTAGATTTCTTGGAGTCTGCCATGCCCTTGGTCCTATAGTCCCCCTTTTTGTTGCTTGGTATTCACGCAACTGGCTGTCAAAACGGAGGGCATATGACTTCCACTTGTCATATGTTGTTGGAATGGTCTCCAGGGTGTAAATCTGCTCCACCACCTGTGGAGACAGGTTCCTTTTGAGCAAGGCAACATATCCTTCATCGTTATACCCTGCCTGTGACCTATGTTCCTCAAACTCCACAAAAAACTCTGTTGCTGGCCTTCCTCCTTGTCTCAGCTGCTCCAGCTTTTGTTGAGCCATTTCTTTCTTGTTTGGGTCATGGAATGTTATCAGCAGCTCAGTACGGAATTCCTCCCAACTCTGGTAGCTGTGTGTTCCTGCTTCCAGTTCCCCTGTGATACAACTTGCCCACTGAGCCGCAAACTTCACTTTCATATAGGACAAGGCAAAGCGGATCTTTCGCATATGGTCCACTTTGAAATAATATGCATCGTCCTCAAAGTTCAGGTAGAGCTCGTGCAGGAAGATATCAATCTTCTCTGATGAGCCGTCAAATGGTTCTGGTCTTGCAATTTTGCCAGCTGATTAGATAGAGGAGGTGGTTGTAGATGTCAGCTGGGGTGTTTGGGCTTGTAGTGACGCTAGGTGTTGGTTAAGGTGGTGTGTCTAGTTGTTCACCATTGCAGTCAGGTCTGCATTGTTTTGCTGCAGGCCTGCGAGAATTTGTTGTAGGAGATCAACATCCATGATAGGGTGTTGTAGGGATATAATAGTCTTGAGCTAATGTCAGCAACAACAAGAGCTTCAATACTGGAGAGCGGAAGAGGGAAATGAGCAACGATACTTGTCGGTGTATTGACCAGCTCAAGACTAAGCTTTAACTAATTACCTAAGAACTATACATATAGTCTGGCGGAGTAGCGGAGTCCAATAACAAGTAATAGAAAGGGAGGAGTAGGGAAATCATGACAGATTGGGTATTGGGCAGTATTACGTTCCAAAAAACCGCTAATGACCCTAGGTGCGTCCCGAAGCTGTTGGTTCAGCCGGCATCTGCCGCTGCTCCACGGCCTCAACCAGGATCCTCTCCGAAATTAGAAGCCCCGCAAATAGCCCTAGTCAATGCAGCCGCCTTTGCATGAGCCTGCAAACTAGAAGGTTCACAGGTTTTCCGTCTGGACCTTTCAGCCATCAACGCCATCTCGGCACAATCAGCCAAGGCCCCATCCGTTCCGTCCGTTCCCCCCGATCCGGTCGACCTCGAAAACGTCCCAAAAGAGTATCACAAATTTGCTGTCATTTTCAGCAAAACAAAAGCTGACACTCTAGGACCCCACCGACCCTACGATCTCAAGATCACCCCGGAAGATGGCACCAAGATGCCTCATCCACCCCTCTACTCGTTATCACAATCAGAACTAGAAACCCTGCACGAGTTCCTTGACGAACACCTGAACATGGGGTTTATCAGGGCCTCCCATTCCCCGCATGGAGCGCCAATCTTATTTGTCCGAAAGAAAGATGGCTCCCTTTGGCTATGTGTTGATTTCCGAGCACTAAACAAAGTGACCAAGAAGGACCGGTACCCTCTCCCTCTAATCACTGACCTACTAGACGCCCCCCAAAAGGCTCGAATCTATACAAAGATTGACCTTCGGCACGCGTACCACCTGATCCAAATTGCCGAAGGAGAAGAATGGAAGACTGCCTTCCAGACCCGGTACGGGTCCTATGAATGGCTAGTCATGCCATTCGGCCTCTCCAATGCCCCTGCGGCTTTTCAGAGGTTTATGAATGACATTCTCGGTGACCTAATAGACCATTGTGCTGTTGCCTATATAGACGACATACTGATTTATTCAGACTCACTCGAGGAGCACCGAGAACATATCCGAGAGGTGCTCCGCCGACTCAGAAAAAATGGCTTATTTGTCAAAGCCAGCAAATGTGAATGGCACAAAGACACGGTCGAATTCCTCGGCTACATCCTACGTACCGATGGCCTCACCATGTCTGATGACAAAGTCAAGACCATCTGCGAATGGCCTGAACTACGAAAGGTCAATGACATCCAGTCCTTTCTAGGTTTTGCCAATTTCTATTGTCGCTTCATATTTAACTATTCAGACATAACTGTACCCCTTACCCGGCTGACATGTAAAGGCACAATGTGGGCTTGGACCAAAGACTGTCAAAAGTCTTTCGACCTGCTCAAAACGGCCTTCACCTCGGCACTTATCCTGCATCACTGGGAATCCGACTTACCCCTGGTCGTGGAAACCAATGCTTCAGACTATGCCCTTGCGGCAATCCTTTCCGTTATCAATCCCAAAGGCGAGATTCATTCCGTTGCCTTTCATTCTCGTACCTTTACCACTCCCGAGCTAAACTATGATGTTCATGACAAGGAACTTTTAGCAATTTTTGAGGCATTCAAGCGATGGCAGCACTACCTGGAAGGCTCTGCCAACCCCGTAGATGTCATCACCGACCACAAAAACCTCGAATATTTTTCCACCACTAAAGTCCTGACACAGAGACAGGCACGATGGTCCGAATACCTCTGCCAATTCAACATCACTATCCGCTTCCGCCCCAGCAAACTCGGTACAAAACCCGACGCCTTAACTAGACGATGGGACGTCTACCCTAAAGAGGGGGGTAACAACTACGGCACCATCAACCCCCAAAACCTCCGACCAATCTTTACAACCACTCAATTATTGGAATCCCTTCGGGTGACACAACTTATCATCCCAACACTACGAGCAAGCACCATCATGGACTCCAAAAAACTCCATTCCGACATACGTGCAGCCCTCCCGACCAATCCAATGGCAGTACCCCATCTCGGCACCCCCGAAGTACCAAACCCAAGATGGACACAAACCCCAGACGGTTTCCTTTGGTTAGACAACCGGATCTATGTCCCTGATGCCAACAACCTCAGATTACATGTTCTACAATACAAGCACGACCATATCCTCTCGGGACATTTCGGTCAAAACAAAACACTAGCCCTGATTCACTGCGAATACATCTGGCCAGGCTTGCGCACCTCGGTCATCGACTTCTGCAAATCCTGCACTACATGTATGCGTTCGAAATCGCAGCGTCACAAACCCTACGGCTTCCTAAAACAACTCCCCATTCCCGAATGACCATGGAATTCCATATCCATTGATTTTATTGAGCAATTTCCTCAGTCCTCCGGTTTCACATCGATACTAGTGATAGTTTGCAGACTCACCAAACAAAGTATCTTCATCCCTACAGTCGATACAATCACTTCCGCCAATTTGGCCAAACTGTTTGTGCTTCATGTCTTCTCCAAGCACGGTGTACCGAGCCATGTAACATCTGACCATGGAAGCGAATTTGTCTCTCACTTCTTCAGGTCGCTTGGAAAAGCTCTCGACATGCACCTACACTTCACCTCAGGCTACCATCTGGAAGCCGACGGCCAAACCGAACGAGTAAACCAGACACTGGAACAGTACCTTCAAATCTACTGCAATTACCAACAGGACAATTGGTCCAAACTGTTGCCGCTAGCCAAATTTGCATACAATAACGCTCCAAACGCCACCACAGGCATCTCTCCCTTCTTTGCCAATAAGGGACATCACCCGAACCTCACCATACACCCCGAGCGTGACCTCGCCTCCTCTTGAGCACGTGAATTTGCTGTAGATCTTGATCAGCTCCATGGAGCCCTGAAAAAAAAACAAATTAGTCAGGCCCAATCACGATATCAAGCCTTGGCAGACTCCCGCAGACTCACCTCTCCCGAGTTTCCGGTCGGAACTTCAGTATTTGTCAAAGCCCAATTCTTCTGGACCACTCGACCCTCTAAAAAACTAGCGGAGAAGTATCTCGGCCCCTTCGAAGTAATAGCACGTGTCGGCACCCATTCCTATACCCTCCGTCTACCCAACTCTATGTGGGCAGTACACCCGGTCTTCCATGTTTCAATGCTTGAACCCTCTACCCCCAATACCATACCCAATTGTGTTCAACCTCCACCTCCCCCTGTCGAAATCGAGTACGAAATTGCTGCGATCCTTGACTCAAAGACTGACAGAAGATGCAGGCCTTGCCCCCTGCTCTACCTTGTCCGCTGGACTGGTTACGAAGGCACTGAAGATGAAATGTCTTGGTTAGTAGCAACCAAACTCAATCACGCTCCCAAGATCGTAGAAGAATTCCACCTTGCCTATCCCAATAAACCAGGCCTGTGGCCTTTAGAGCCTGACTAAGGACCACCATTATGCCTCCTTTTCCCCACTGTTTTCCTTCTTTTCTTTCTTCTTCATCTATGGTTTTATCTTTTCTCTTTTTTTTTCTCTTTTCCAAAACATACTCTCTTCTCTTCTATCCCATTTTTTCCCCTCCATCCTACTTTGCCCTCACACAAACCTTCTTGAAAACCAGGTCGGACCATGTTTCCGGCCATCTACCTGTCAGCCCTGCCTAACCACTCACACAGGGTCACCACCAGGCATGGACTCCTGGCAAGTTGGATATGAAAAAGAGAAAGAAACCTATGAAGATTGATATTGAATCAGATAGCTTGCAGCATTTCCACCATAGGAGGTGGACTCACTAGAGGCATTCAAAACGCGACAGACTGTCGCATCCAAATTATTTCTCGTGATGTACATGCCCACTTCTCCTCGAACCCTAATAGGTTATGCAAATGCCACTCTCATAAACACACCCACTCTTGCTGCCGATTATATGCATATACATGATTTGACAGGCACCTCAGTTTGCATCCATGGAATAGCTGTTGCAGAGCTGTACCGTCAATCTGGGATCGCTAATGTGCTGCTGAAAGAGTACGTCCATCGCTTACAACATGACCCTGCCATCAGAAGTAGTCATGCAGATGTGTACTCTCATCTGCCAAGTGGAGTTAATATCACTTTACACAAATGTTGGTTTCACTTTACGGGGAACAGCCCTGTGGTGCACGGTCCAAAGGCATGGTTTGAGTTACGATAAGAGCTGAAATGGGAGCCAGAACAGGGTTCGCACACGATTCCCCGTCGGCCTTTGTTCCGTCTTTCTTCTCCCATAACAGGAATTTTAGATCCCCATAATGCAACATACCTTGAAACTGGAGGTTTGCTCATACGCTCGAAGGGCGTGTGGCAGAGATTGGCTAAGAGGAGGGGAATGAGGATAAAGATCAAGACGAGGATGCAGAGTGTAGAATACCACTGGATGGTGGTCAAGCGCTATGAAAGAGCCAAAACAGGTCCTCGGCAGACAAGTCACAAAGGGCGATTTCCAGCCTGTGTTTGACCGCCTGTGTTCGAGCAAATATTACGCAAAATGTCCGGCATTGAACTTCATCATGAGATTATACGCGGAGTGGGATAAGGCAGACATGACCAGAGACAGTGCTCATGCCCAGGATAGACAGGGCAGAAGTGCAGATAAAGACAGTCCAGTTTCTACATACAATGGTCCCTCAATAATAGGCTGCACGAAGGGCACGCGAACAACAATCGTGCAAATGCTGAAATAGACCGAATGAAAGAAGGGTGAAACTGGATGATGTTTAACAACCATCTATGACATGACCGACCGACCTCCGGTTCGAGGGGGAGTTTTGAATATGATGTCGCCCCAAATGTTGGATCGAGTCTATCAAGACTATAAACTGGAGATCATACATTGAGTCCATCATGACTATAAACGTCTGTCATGACTATAAACGTCTGTCATGACTATAAACTGAAGAACTCGACCTGAGTCCGTCACGACTATAAACTGATGAACTTGACCTGAGTCCGTCATGACTATAAACTGATGAAATGAACCTGAGTCCATCATGACTATAAACTGATGAAATAAACTGAGTCTGTTATGACTATAAACTGGACCTGTCGAGTTTGAGTCCGCTATGACTTTAAACTGGATTGGAGTCCGCTATGACTTTGCACTGGATCCGAGTCTGCTAAGACTTTAAACCGAGCATGACTATCATGGGCAGTGATATGGACAATTCATTGGATTACTTGGAACAACACCTGCCGGTTTGGACTCAGGGGGAGTGCTCAGAATTTGATGTTCAGCCTGAACATATCTCTCCTTTATCTCTGTGCTTGCACAACCTTGCTTATCTATTTCGACCCTTTTACACCACCATGGCCTTTCAGTACTGTCAAAATTCATCCACCACTTACATTTTTCAATTGTTTGAAGATCAACTGACCCATCAAGCTATTAGAGATAGAACCGATGATTTGGACTGAGGGGGAGTGTTAAGGATTTGATATTCAGCCCAAACATCTCTTCTCCTTATTCATGGCAATCAGGATCTGATGGTATTGGAGAGAGGGTATGGGTTCTATTCATTATTATCTCTGATATCTGCCTTTGATAGGAGTTTGAATTTGCCATTGTATTTTGCAGTGTGTGACTCTGTGACCTCAGCTCTTTTCCAAGAGACTGAGGTATGAGTTTAAGTTTATTCTCATATTTCATACAATTGTTGACCATTCTTTTAGATAGTATTTTAGTCCTTATATTTAACAGTACTATCTTTTGCCAAGTAAAGACAAGGGGGGGAAGAGAGTACAAGGGGCAATATAGAATGAAAAACAAAGGAGTAAGGTACACGATGATCCTGCACATTGTTTATCAAAGGAGTGGAACCTTGGCTTTGGAATCTTCGGAGGTTCGGAAACATAGAACCTTGGATTGATGCATCAGAATTTGGAAGGTGGTTATTCAGGCTTTGAGCAGTTGGAAAGGTCCTGGAAACAGTGTGGGTGGTTGTGGGGTTTAATGTGGATTTATTGGCAGCATGGGCCATAACACCTATGCTGCTCCTTCCTCCCCTGTCATGTGAAGTTCCTCCTTGATGGTTTGTGGGTCACCTTTGGTGAATGCCATGGCCGACGCCTTGTCCTTGAGCATTGTCATCGCCACTGGCTGGTCGCCTCCTTGATTGAGTCCTGACCACATTGAACCTCGAGGGTAGTCTGGGATTGCAGACATGTGTCTAGATGTGTTGCGGTCTGGGTTTGGTGGGTTGCCAGGTACATTGAACATATCATGTGGCATATGACCGCTGCTATGTGACTGGGTGTCTATCATGGTTGGAGCAGATGCACGATCACCAGTAAGTCTTTCGCCCTTTATATTTGTGTTTGTGATGCCGCTGTCTCCAAACAGGGCTGGTACGGTAGGTGTGATCACCTCTTCATGGAAAACAAAGTCATGTGCCTTTTCAGTTTTCTTCCCACCAGGATACCATACAAGATACCCTGACTTGTAAGGCTTATACCCCACCATGTAGCCTACCTGGGACCTTGTATCCCATTTCTTCCTCTTCTCCTGGGGGACAAAAATGCTGACAGGGCATCCAAATACCCTCATATGGCTAAGATCTGGCACTTTGCCAGTCAGGAACTCGATAGGGGTCTTCCCTTTGTTGCATCTCCTAGGTGAGTGATTTCTAATATATGCCATTGTTTTTACAGCAACTGACCATATTGCTTTAGGAAATTTGGCAGCGTTATTCATACTCCTTGCCCCTTCGGTTATGGTCCAGATGGCCCTCTCAGCAACTCTATTTTGCTGGTGAGTGTATGGCACAGATGTGAATAGGGCTATGCCCTTCAACTTGAGGTAGCTCTTAATGCTGTAGCCAGTCTCAAAGGTATTGATGAATTCCTTGAGTTTGGGATTGACCTCTGTTTTGCTAGCCAGGGCTTCAACCCAGATGGCCCCCAATGCATCATCCACAATGATGATGAAGTACTTCTTTCCATCGAAGCTCATCATTTCCATAGGGCCTGCTAAATCTATGTGGATCTACTTTGTTCAGCCCTAGTATGTCCCACTTTAAAAGGCAAGTGGTACAGTGTCCCTTGCATGCAGGCAGTGCATGCCAGGAAGTCTGACCTGTCTTGATCAAATTTGATCCCAGTTTCTTCATTTCTGGCTAATTCACGTACAGCCCCAGTACTGAGGTGTCCTAAATGTTGGTGCCATCTCATGATGTTGGTTGAGTCACTGAAATTACACATGTATAGTTTATCTCCCAGTTTTTCCAAGGTATACACTTCTGGGGTCACATACATACTCCTCAGTGGTTGTACAATGTCGAGCATAAGGGGGTAAGGTTCCCTCTTTTGCCTACCCTTGCTAATATTAAGCTATCAGGGTTTTTGATATTCCAGGTCAATTTGTGGAAAGATATGTCAAATCCATCCTTCTCAAGTTGCGAGGGTGCTAACAGCCATGTGTGGATTCCAGGTACCCACTGAACATTAGGGATGGCAGCCTCTGAGTCCATGCCATTGTTTCTTATAATGAATCTCATAGTGCCTTACCCTACCAACTCCACCTTATTACTATCCACTGCCATGATTACCTTCGGTGGTATATATGCCTGGTAATCATAGAGGTCCTCCTGTGCCAGTACATAATGTCCTGATTCCCCAGAGTCAATCAGGCATATCACTCTGCTGGTCTCCACCTCACTGGCTGCGGTCACAACCTCTTCAATCACTGAGAACATTCCCCTTTTGGACAATTGTCCTGGGGAATCCTTTGGTGAGTCAGCTTTTGTATCAGACTTTGACTTGTCCTTGTTCTGATCGCCACTGCCTGCTCTATTGGTGTAGTATTTTGTGTAGTGGCCTTTCTTGCCACACACATAGCAGGTGACCTTCTTCTTGTTTTGACTATCACCTTTAGGGGTTTTGCCTGCACTGCTGCCTCCTGCATCCTTTTTGGTAGGTTTGTGGGTCTTCCTTTATATAGAGAAGGCTGTGTTGAACCCCAATGCACCTTTAGACTCGTACTTAAGCTCTATTTGCCTAAGTCTAGACGCTAGTGTGTCTACGGTGTGGTTAGTGTAGTTTATTGACACAACAAATGGGTCCAATTCTTTGGGGAGTAAGTTGATAAAATAGGTGAGGTACTGTGGTTTGGCGATAGTGTGTCCAGTCTTGCTGAGCTTCCTCCAGAGGAGGTCCATCCTTGACTTATGATCCATGAGGCTCTCTCCTTCAAACTTCGTGCTCACCATCTTGGTGAGTAGGACTGCTTGGTTCTCCCCTTGTTGATTGCTCATGTTCCTTGCTAGGGTTACCCATGCAACCATAGGGTCAGAGGTGCCCATGATTGGCAGCCTCTGATCAACCTCTACTTGGAACTTGATCTCTTTATACACCCTGTCAGTCTGGACTGCCCATGCCCTTGCTAACTTCTTCTCATCTGCAGTCATATTATGGGGGTCAACTGCGATTGGGGCTGGCAATTGCCCTATGACGATCTCCTACTGTGTGAGCATCTTCAGCTGGGTTTCCATGTTGGACTTCCAGGAGAAGTAGTTATCTTTAGTTAGCTTGGGGAATGAGGCATAGCTGGATGAGCTGGTTGTCTCATAGTCCTTAATCTCTTTGAGGGTGAGTGGCATAGTCATTCTGAGTGTACGTATGTAGTCTTTGGGGGTGATAGACAATTGAGTGGGGGGGATTGTGAGTGTTGAGCTAGACAATAATATATTCTTCTGGCAACTAGTAAAGCGTGGGGCCCATGACCTGTTGACTGTTAACAAGTATCCTTAGTGCTAAGTCAAACACTAGATTGTCATTGCTTAACTATCTGTTAACAAGTATCTACTAAATGTCATCAGTGATACTGAGAGAACTGCATGAGAATAATACTTGCTTACCCTTAGTGCTAAGTCAAACACTAAGGGAAGCTAGTCGCACTACTATACTATATATACTGTAGTCTATTTTTGTTTCTACAACAACAGTACCCGTTCTGGATTAAGACATACCCTGCACCCAGAGTCTACATCACCAACTGACACTGTGACCTTGTGTGACATGCATGAGATGGAACGATAAAGTGGACATGGATATATAGACTGGGTTTTAGAGAATATGAGATTGAACAATAAAACTCAACACTTATACCTGATATCTACTCGATGCACACATGTGACATCAAACCAATTGGGTGAAGTTCTCACTTGTCATCATTCAAGGCCCCAGACCTAGCAGGGATCATCACATAGGTGTTGTCCATCACACTCATACAGTTCCTAACACGCTTTATTCTTGCAGATCATCTAGAGCAACCAACACGACCCTCCTATATACTGCCCACCTGCTCCTCAGACCGGCACTTACATAGGATCGAGCTATCATGTGTCAACATGGTAGTAGTATATATATATATAAAATATTAACTACACATTCTGTAGCTGTAAGTCCTGTACCACAATAACTAGTAGAACTACTAGTATAAATTCCCCAATCCATTAACTTAAACAGTAGACCAATCAGATATGGCTTAGCTTCAACGTACTCATGTATATTGCCCTACTTTCCATGTGTGCCACTGATTTCAGAGAGAAGAGGAACTTGGGAGAGTGCCAAGGGTATTGGCCCAAGTAAGGACTTCAGACAGGAGGATATGGGGGTTGCAAAGTTGATTTTCAGAATGAAGAATTATCTACATCCATACACTACTTATATAGGTTACAAACTGGGGGTGGAACAGGGTAGCATAAGGTATGAAAAAGGGATAAGGCATGGAAAACATATGGAAGCATTGTCTACAATAATTAAGAATAGAACAAATGACATAATCAAAAATAGAACAATAGGACATAACTGAAAATAAAACAATAAAGGCATGGCCAAGAATAGAAAAATGAGCATATCCTGAGGGAAAGCAGATCAGAGTATAAAAGAATAAATAAAGGTGGAAAGGATAGAATGAAGAGAAGTGGGCTGAGTGATAAACCAAATATATCGAGCCAAGACCACATACTAGTGAGGAAATTGACTTGTCACTTGTGTGTGGGATTAAACATTCAATACCATTCAGCTTGTATGGCAGAGTGAACTGAGGCTTGGTGTTGTGTACTTAACATATACACTTATAAGCATATAGTGACTCACAAAACCGGTCCAATGTTTGGCACTTTTCACTTGCTTCAAATTTTATGAACCAAATAAAAATCTATAAAATCTGAGAATATTCTCACAGATACCCCTGCATCTCAGCTTTTGATTGGTCTCCTCACATTTATGTAATAATTTTTATTGGTTGATATATTGCAATTTCTTGACAGTGGCTCATTGGACTGATTTGTTGCCTTCAAATGTGTGATTACAATCAGAGGTGTAGTTAGGTTTATATGGTCACATGACTTGTGTTTGAGTTATAATTGGGTCATGTGATCACAAATAGTTCAACATTGAACAAATAGACCATAACAATCTTCTTCAACAAACCATGAAATCCCTCTCTCCTGTTCAAGTTGACTATATCCTTTCTCAGCTTGATGCTGGCCATTCCACCTCCCATATTCAACTCTCTACTAGTGTAGGCCATGCCACCATCTGCAGACACCACTCTAAGCACTGCCCTGACCTCCCAAAAGCTGTTGGAGGATGCCCATCCAAGCTTTCTTCTGCTAATATTCAATATGCTATCCACCTTATTAGCTCTCAAAAAGCTCAAAATACAGTACAAGTATCAGAACCCTTCAGATATCATTGATGCACCTCTCTCCACTCCAACTGTGTGCAGGAAGCTAAAAGAAGCTGGATTAAAGGCCATGGTGAAGAAGAAATGGCCTATACTCTTCCAGAGATACAGGAAGTTAGATTTTGCTGTTGCTCACCAGCATTGGACTGTAGAGGACTGGAAGAGGGTTGTGTGGTCAGATGAGACAAAGGTCAATAGGATAGGGTCAGATGGCAAGAAATAGGCTTGGAAGAAGGCAGGAGAGGGGCTGAGGAATAGGCTGGTTGAAGGAACATTAAAATTTGGTGGAGGTTCTGTGATGGTTTGGGGCTGTATAACATAGGATGGGCCAGTATATGCTGTCAAGATAGATGGAAGGAGGGATGGGAATCTCTATGTCCATATTTTGAAGGAGGATCTTCAATCCAGTCTGGAGCACTATGTAAAACTTCTGCTGACATTATTTTTCAACAGGATAATGATCCAAAGCATACCTGCAAAAAGGCTAAGGAAAGGTTTGTGTTAAGTCTCCGTAAAGCCGATATTGCGGACAGGAGTTGGTCAAGTCCTGCAGACTGTTTGAGGTGGCTTGGCTTCAACATGCTCATGCATTGCACCCTGCTCTTCTGTACATGCCACTAATTTGGACTAAAGAGAGACCCAGGAGGGTACCGAGAGTGTCAGTCCAAGTAAGGGACTTTAGACTAAAGAAGGAGAGATGAGAGTAGGAAAACCAAGTCGATATTCAGAGTGAGGAACTATCTACACACATCTGCTACTTATATAGGTCAAGAAGCAAGATGTGGAACAGGGTGGCATAAGGAATGGATAACAATAAGGTATGAAGGATCATGTGGAGGTATTGTCTACAGTGATCAAGAATAGAATAATGAAATATGGCTGAGAATAAGATAATGAGAGAGTGGATGAGAATAGAACATGTCAAGTACACGTACCAAGGATCCGATAACTCGGCAGTACCGACTAAAATACTCCATTAGTAACCAAGTACGAACCATTCAATGAGTTGTCCTCGGCCAGACGCATATATCGGTCACACCCCTCATTCCTACGCCTACTCCTCACTCCTCGGTCTGCCTCATCTCGGGACTTCCTGCCCTTGTGATATCTTCGGCTATGGCCTTGTTTTACAATCAGGCATTTTCTATTGTATTAGGGAACGTCCTATTATTCTGTCCTTTATTGTTTTATTTCTACCTTACATTTCTTATTCTAATTTTACTCGTTGTGGACAATAGCCGCATGCTCTGCATACCTTGTTGTCCCACATTCCTTATTCCACATGTCGCTTCTTAACCTATATAAGTAGGACATGGATGTACATACTTCCTCATTCTGGGTATCGACTAGGCTTAGGCCCTTCTACCTTCTTCTCTTCTGTTAAGTCCTCGACTCAGGCCGGCATCTTCAGCATCCCCCTGAGTATCTGTCTGTTGCAAATACAGTGGCACGCACGGCAAGTAGGGCGCAACGCACGAGTACATTGAAGCCAACACCACTACTCTTGGCCTGCAGGACTTGGCCATAGTCCGCCTGATCTTTCAACAACACCCCTTGGCAGTACCGAAGTCCGTCAGTATCCGGCGCTTGACAGAACAATGGAAAATGACTGAAGATAAAACAATAGGGTTGTGACCGAGTAATAAATGAATAATAAGTGTCCCATGGGAAAACAGGTAAGGGAATGGATGGGGAATGAGAGAATAGTTGAGGATAGAGGGGACGGGATGAGAGGAGTGACCCAGATGATGTAACGAATGTACTGAGCTGAGGCCACATACTTACTGAGAGATGATATGGGTAAGGGTTGGTCGGTCGGTTGGTATTGCCAAGTGAACCAGAGCTCGGTATCATGGACTTGACAGTTTGCAAACAACCATTTTGAGGTTATTTCATGGCCAGCACAGTTTGCAGATCTTAATCCAATTGAGCATCTGTGGAGTCATCTGAAGAGGAAGCTTGGAGAATACAATCAGCCACCAGGAGGGATGATAGAGCTTTGGGAGAGGATACAGGAGGTTTGGGACAAGATAGAGCCTTCAGTGTGTCAGGGATTGATTGAGAGTATGCCTAGGAGGGTTTTAGCTGTGCTGAAGGCAAAGGGGGGATATGCCAAATATTAATTATAATGAGTTTTTGATCATCTAGACAAGAGCAACAAAACTGGTCTAAGAAGTCACTGTAAAAATATTGCAATATCTCAACCAATAAATATTATTACATAAACATGAGGAGACCAATCGAAAGCTGAGATGCAGGGGTATTTGTGAGGATATTCTCAGATTTTATAGATTTTTATTTGGTTCATAAAATTCACAGCAAGTGAAAAGTGCCAAATATTGGACCAGTTTTGTGAGTCACTGTATGTCAGACTTATAGCCCTTCAAATATCTGACAAGTTCACTGCCATCCTTTACAACCTTTACAACTGACATTACAACTGATAATAATATGCATCATGTTTAGGGACCAATTACTTATATGCAAGATTTGACAGCCTTATCTTCCTGGCAGCTTCTGGTTAAATTAACCTCATTATTTTACAACTATTAGACATGTATATAAGATGAATCAGTCTTGTAGCTCATGCAGTAATCTATTAGGAACCATTGTGCTGGCATGCCTAACTATTCAATCCAGCCCACTCAGCCTAACTCTGCCCTCACTCGCCTATTTGACCAGATGCTCTTCAGCCCTCAAATTCTATGCACCTTGTGTATCTATCTTGGCATCACATGTAACTGTCAATATGCTCCACTCATTTACATCAATCCCATATGCTTGCAAATCTATTTTCACTTCATTTATGTTTAATACTTTCTTCATTATGTTTTACTCCACTTTCCTTACTTATCTCTGATATCCGATCTGCTACTACATTCCTTATAGGGTAACTCCATTGGGAATCGGAGTGACATGTCACCCCTTAATGTCACAGAGGAGATCAAGATTAGGACATAGTATTTCTGTTCTTGCTTTTCACGATCCTTGGACTTTCTTATCTATTATAGGAATCTAGTTGACTCCTCGTAGATTTAAAAGTAGTATAAAGATCTTGTACATTCAGTAGTTCAGTCTTCAGTCAGATAATCAACTAAGATTTGGACTAAGCTTCCTTCCATTCATCTTAGACTTCATTTCTGATCTTGCTCTTATGAAATCAGGGTCCAGTGCAATCTGGTAGGCACAATACACAAGTTGAAGCCTAGACCTACTCAGAACCTCACCATTGCTTTGACCTTGGGAGATATTACATTTATTAAGACTACATCATTCTTTTACATTGTAACATAATCTGAAATCACACTCAACTTATCTATACACTTATCAGACTATATATCAGACTTATATATATATTAAAAATTGTAATAGTCTTATAGTCCTTATATATGTATATATATGTACTGACAGGATTGAGGCAATTTTGCTAATGTGATTTGAGGGGTTAAGTCTGAATATTGCAGTCATAATTAAAAATAAATGTTAAATAATAGAGTCAGTATGGGATACCATAACACACCAAAGAACACTTGACTAGGTCCCATGGGAATAATCCTTGTGTAGCAGAAGGGATCTCATGATGGCAGGGAAGGTCTAATAAGACTGATAACTGACACACAGAGCAACAAGTGCCTTTGGGGCTTGTCAATATGGATGCTAAAGACAAGGCCCAAAGGTGCGCAATGGTGCGTCGTTATGGGCGCTTATTTCAAGCGCCAGAGAATGCAAATGCAAAAGAGAAAAGTGCAAAAGAGAACCAAAGATGCAAGTGCAAAACACAAATGCAGGGGAATAAAATCATGACCTAACACCCCCCCCTGATGAGTTACCACTGCAATACTCACATACACTTTTCAATCCCCATCAGTTTCCTATACCTCTCCACTTTAACTCGCTCCAATGGCTTGGTGAGTAGATCAGCAGCCATGTCAGTGGTGGGAATGAAGAGAGGACTGAGCGTGCCAGCTGCAACTTCATCACGAAGCCAGAAGAACCGCAAATCAAGGTGTTTCATCCGACCATGGTGTTCAGGGTTTTTGGCAACAAAGATTGCAGATTGGTTGTCAATGCAAAGGGTAGAGGGTGAATCAAATGTATACCCAAGTTCA
>QLPI01010018.1:0-27779 GCA_003314275.1 Chroogomphus rutilus
GTTTGCTAGTACGAATATCGATTTAGTCTCCCACCAGTTTCCGATTCATTTCCGGTAAACTCTCACCTCCTTTCCGAAATTAGGGACAGACAATCAAGGAGGGCGCAACACATAAGTTGAAGCCAAGTCCCTTCGACCTCGAACACCTCAGCAACCGGATTGAACTATTCCGCGACCTACCCTAAGTTCCCGGCGCCTCCGTCCCCGTCCGTAGTCTGTCCAACTTCCGCATTGGTCCTCGGCCCTGTTACGGACCTTCACGCTAACCCGGATAACCCCTTCGGAAGCACTAGCTAAGCGCCTAACACACGGACTTAACAGCGCTGAACCGGAAGGTTAAGCGCCGAGCGCACTTTCCTATTCAGGACTAGGACACCAGCTACTCGTCGCACAGCAAGGCTGGGTCACAGTTGGGTTTCCAACCCCATATATTATATTATACTACTACATAGTATATCTAACTTGTGGGAGAACCACAAAACATATAAACCGACGCTTTGGCGCCCAGGCCGGATTCCCGGCACGGTGCCTAAGCGGAGAGTAAACCCGGGACTCAGCTCCCAGCAGAATCACTATAGAGTAGCAATTCCTCTAGTGATAAATACATACAAAATAGTAGTAAAATCCGGGAGATCATTCCCCTCATTATACAACCGACTCTCCGATATAATAGCGCAGGAATACCCCAGGAAACCCTATCTGCCAGACCCATCTACAGATTAAAAGTCTCAGGTTAATCTACAATGATGACTAAAGCTCATCAATGCTGAATGCCCTCCCCACACTATGCAGGTGCTGTTACATTTGCAGATGTGTCAGGCTCCGGGAATGCCGAGGAGTGGCCAAGTCCTGCAGGCCAGGAATAGTGGCATGGCTTCAACGTGCTTGTGCGTTGCGCCCTACTTCCCATGCATGCCACTGATTTGGGACAGAAAAGATACCTGGGAGGGTGCTGAGAGTGTCGGCCCAGGTAAAGGACTTTAGACAGGAGGAGGGAGGACAAGAAGGTGTAAACCTAGTTGATTTCCAGAACAAAGAACCATCTACATATATTGGCTACTTATATAAGCTAATAAGTGAGATGTGGAACAGAGTGGCACAAGGAATGGAGAACAATAAGGTATGAAGGATCATGTGGAGGTATTGTCCACAATGATCAAGAATAGAACAAGGAATGTGGACAAGAATAGAACAATGAGGCATGACCGAGAACAAAAGAGTGAGTGAGAATAGAACAATAGAGAGTGGCCAAACATAAAACAATAGGGCCACTGCCGAGTGACAACAAATAGTGAGTGTCCTGAGGGTAAACAGGAAAGGGGAAGGACAGGGGGTGGACGAATAATAAAGAATAGGAGGGTGGGATAGGGATAATGAACCAAATGATGAACCAAATGTACTGAGCTGAGGCCACACACTGGTGAGGGATGATATGGGTAAGGGTCGGTCAGTTGGTACTGCTGAGTAAATCAGAGTATGGTATCGTGGGCTTGACAAGATGCCAAAATATGCTTCATCTAGCCCTGGAGTCTCATCAAGGAGGTTTGCATGCAAGGTTGTCTTTCCATCCAGAAAGGTGGAGAACATGGCCCTAAAGTCCTCTGAATCAAACCTGCACAAAAATCTTGGATTGGTGGTGAGGCACCCATGGAAAGATGTGCACTGGATGTGTCATGACCACACACCGTGCTCTGACATACTTGGCAAATTGTCAAGCGTCGGGTACTGACAGACTTCAGTACTGCCAAGGGGTGTTGTTGAAAGGTCGGGCGGACTATGGCCAAGTCCTGCAGGCCAAGAGTAGTGGCGTTGGCTTCAACGTACTCGTGCATTGCGCCCTACTTGCCGTGCATGCCACTGTATTTGCAACAGACAGGTACTCGGGGGGATGCTGAGGATGCTGGCCCGAGTCGAGGACTTAACAGAAGAGAAGAAGGTAGAAGGGCCTAAGCCTAGTCGATACCCAGAATGAAGAAGTATGTACATCCATGTCCTACTTATATAGGTTAAGAAGCGACATGTGGAATAAGGAATGTGGGACAACAAGATATGCAGAGCATGTGGTCATTATCCACAACAAACAAAATTAGAACAAGGAATGCAAAGCGGGGATAGAACAATAAAAGACAGGACAATAGGGTCGTGACTCAAGATGGGACAATAGGGAGTGGCCAAGTATAAAACAATGGGGTCTCGTCCGAGGATAATACAAGGACAGGAAGTCCCGAGGTGAAACGAACCGAGGAGTGCAGATGGCGGATGTGCCAAGCCGGGACCGGCGCACCAAGTGTTATGCACACAACGCGGGCACTTGGTCGTGGATATAGGATGATTGCTCAGTCGGCACTGCCGGCGGATGGGTCTCGGTACGTGGACTTGACACAAATGACCGACCGACCCTTACTCATATCATTCCTCATGGTGCACGGTTTTGGCTTGGTACACTTGGTTCATCATCTGGTTCATTATCCTTACTCCACCCCCCTATTCTTTATTATCCTTACACTCCCTGTCCTTCCCCTCACCTGCTTACCCTCAGGATGTTTACTATCCATTGCCACTTGCTCACAGCCCTATTGTTTTATATCTCGGCCATTCCTTATTGTTTTATTTTTTCCCACAATCACCCACCTATTATTGGTCATGTTTCATTGTCTTACTCTCGCATTATTCTATTCTAGATTGCTGTGGGCAATACCCCCACATGGTCTTCATACCTTATTCTTTTCTCCATGTCTTATACCACCCTTATTCTGGATTCCACCCCTCAGCCTATATAAGTAGTAAATGCATGTACATAGTTCCTCAGTCTGAGTATCAACTAGGTTTACACCTCCCTACTTCCTCCTTCTGTTCAGAAGTCCTTACTCATGCAAACACCCTCAGCATCCGCTCAAGTATCCTTTCCGTTATAAGTTAGTGGCACGCACAGGAGGCAGGGTGCAATGCACGAGTATGTTGAAGCCAAGCCATCCCAACTGGCCTGCAGGACTTGGCCATTGTCCACCTGACCTTTCAGCAGTCCTGAAATCCATCAGTATCTGAAACCTGACAGGATGACAGCATCCCAGAGGGATACAAAACTATCAATTCCTCCAGGAGCCTGCATTCCAATGCCAACAATTGCAATGGGTTTGAATTTAAATGTGGGGGGTGATTTTGTTAGAGAGGGAGATGCAAGGGCTTTGTCAGGAGCCGGATTCTGACGGACTTCGGTACTGCCAAAGGGTGTTGTTGAAAAGGTCGGGCGGACTATGGCCAAGTCCTGCAGGCCAAGAGTAGTGGCATTGGCTTCAACGTACTCGTGCGTTGCGCCCTACTTGCCATGCGTGCCACTGTATTTGCAACAGACAGATACTCAGGGGGATGCTGAAGATGCCGGCCTGAGTCGAGGACTTAACAGAAGAGAAGAAGGTAGAAGGGCCTAAGCCTAGTCGATACCCAGAATGAGGAAGTAAGTACATGCATGTCCTACTTATATAGATTAAGAAGCGACATGTGGAATAAGGAATGCGAGACAACAAGGTATGCAGAGCAATGTGGTTGTTGTCCACAACGAACAAAATTAGAACAAGGAATGCAAAGCGGGGATAGAACAATAAAAGACAGTATAATAGGATTGTGACTCGAAAGGGGACAATAAGGAGTGGCCAGATATAAAACAATGGGTTCGTGTCCGAGGATAATACAAGGACGGAGAGTCCCGAGGTGAAACAAGCCGAGGAGTGCGGATGGCGAATGTGCCGAGCCGGGACCGTCGCACCAAGTGTTATGCAGGCAATGCGGGCACTTGGTCATGGATGTAGAGTAATTGTTCGGTCGGCACTGCTGGCGGATGGGTCTCGGTACGTGGTCTTGACAGGCTTCCATGGTGGTGGTAACTGTCAAGTACACATACCAAGACCCCAGTAATTCAGCAGTGCTGACCAAGCAGTCAGACTATGTCCACGTACAAGTGCCCACACCACATGCAAGTCACTTGGTATGCCGGTCTTGGCTCGGCACATCCACCATCCACATTCCTTGTTCCTATCCCTCATCTACTCTATGCCATTCACCATCTATTAATCCTACCATGCCTACTCCTCATTCCTCAATCTGCCTCACCTTGGGACTTCTTGTCCTTGTTTTATCCTTGGCCACAACCCTATTGTTTTATAGTTGGGCACTCCCTATTGTCCCATCCTTGGCCACATTCCTATTATTCTATTTTCCATTGTCCTATCCCTGTTTACATTTCTTCATTCTAATTTTACTCGTTGTGGACAATACCCACATGCTCTTCATACCTTATTGTCCCACATTCCTTATTCCATATGTCGCTTCTTAAACCTATATAAGTAGGGCATGCATGTACATATTTCCTCATTCTGGGTATCGACTAGGCTTAGACCCCTTACCTTCCCTCTCCTCCGTAAAGTCCTCTACTCAGGCCAGCACTTTGGCACCCCCAGAGTACCTCCTCTGTCCCAAATTGGTGGCATGCACAGCAAGTAGGGAACACAACGCACGAGCATATTGAAGCCAACACCACTACTTCTGGCCTGCAGGACTTGACTGTTACCCATCCCCATCTTCACCATTTCTGAATTTTGACAGCCTTGACAGAGGTAATATATTTAACTAGCTATTTTATATTAGTTTTTGCTTACCTATACGCTCCTGTAGATTGTCTATATAGGTAAATTATATATAGTTGTTTGCCGTTCAAACACTGAGATTGTCTGTATAGTCATTTAATTCTTACAGGTTATTGGGCTCCCCACTCCCTACAACAATAAGCACACCTCGCTCCAATGTCTACCACAGCATTCACCACTACTGATCTCCTCCCTTCCTTGGTTCCTAAACTTATGCCAACTGGCTTGAACTGGACTGCATTTGCTATGCATTTCCAGGATGCCATCAAGGCTAAAGGACTGTGGGGATACTTTGATGGCACTGCTGTTTGCCCTGTTCTCAGTTCACCTCCAAAACCTGATGAAGAGTTGGCACTCACCCAGTGGATAAAGGAAGACCTTACTGCCAAGGCTCCCCTCACTCATTGCATCCCTGACTCAACCCCGATCCAAATCTATAGACAAGCATCCCTGAAGGACCGATGGGACCTCATCACGAAGGAATTTTCCTTGAAGGGAGCTTTTGCACAGGCTGACTTGTGTACACAGTTTATGGAGTCCAAGTGTCCTGAAAAAGGCAATGTGCATGAATTTTTGGATCACCTGCATGTGAAGAAAGAGGAGCTAGCTACCTACAGTGTTGTCATCGACGAGAAGGACTACTGTTCCACTATCATTAAATCCCTTCTACTGCATCTCTCTGCCTTTGCTTTGAACTTGCTTGCTGGCATGAGATTGTATAGCTCTACAAAGACTATTGACCCTGACGACCTGATCTCATTGGTTTCTGAGGAGTACAAGCATCATGCTGTGCAAAGATTGTGGCATACTGGTGGCAACATGTCAAAGGGAAATGAGGAAAAGGAAAACACCCCAAGCGGAAGCCATGCAGTGTCTGCTGGAACTGTAGTGATAAGGGACACTATAACTGAGTGCAAGTAGAGGCTCTGGTGAAGTTGATGAAGTATCATGCTTCTAGATGGTGATCTTTCATGACTATATTGCCGTGCTCTATTTCTGCTTGTGCAGCATTGTTGAATGGACTGAAGTTTGTCTCGAGTTCTTGTCAAAAGTCTCTCCAGACCTTAAGCCAGCTAGGCTCAGGTTGGATTTTGTCCAAGATAGCAGGCTTGAAGTACTGGAGTGCAGGCCCAGTAAGGTACAAGATGGCATACTGGACTCTTGACATATCTGACAGGAAAGCAGCCAGACAGTCTCGAAAGTTTAGTGCCCATTGTATGAAGAAGGTATGGAGCTTAGCTTGGTCCATACTGTCATAGACCTTGGGCTCACAAATCTTGGCATGATGGCCAGGATTGGGATTAACTTCAGGGAGTGGTTGGGCCAATCAGTCAATGAGTGCCTTGGTTTGATCATCTCGGAAGGCAAGGTGGAGATGGACCCGGTGAAGGTCAGAGGGGTGACTGAATGGCTGACTCCCACGAGCCAGAAGGAGGTGCAATATTTCCTAGGATTTGCCAACTTCTACTGAGATTTCATAAATGATTTCTTGCTCCATGCATGCCCCCTCTTTGATCTCACTAAGAAGGGAGAAGCGTGGAAGTGAATAGCCTTCCAGAAGCTCCAGGTTTCCATCACCTCGGCACCCATCCTGGCCTTCCCAGATGACTCTCGGCAGTACCGAGTAGAGGCCAATGCCTCTGATTTCGCCATAGGGGCCACCATCTCATAACAATCCCAGGAGGGCAATGTGTGGCACCCAATCGCCTTCTTTTTGAAAAGTCTAAGCCCAGTGGAAAGGAATTATGAGATCCATGACAAGGAGATATTGGCCATCATCCGAGCCCTAGAGGAGTGGCAACACTTCCTCGAGGGAGCTGTAAGGGATCTCTTAAAAAACATTGAATAAGGGTAGATAACAAAGCACAAAAACATTAGAAAAGACTAAAGTACAAAAAAGGAAAAGCCTCTTAATGTACTATTAATGTTTTTTTTTTTCAATTAGCAGTTGTTTTGCTAATTAATCAGTCTGGATATATTCAAATATTCTCTATTAGACTTTTCTCCAATCTTCTAGTGGTTCACAATAATCATGAATCCTTTAATAATCCCTAATACAACTTCTATTGTTCACCACCGAAGCTTTGGCCTGAAATTCAAACTCCGCTTTCCAAAATGTCAGGCTCTAGCCAGATTCAAGCCCAGAGCCAAGTTGCCGGTTTCTCCATAGAAACACACAAATATTAGCCTGAGACACTCCCTGTCTCATGCAAATATTAGGGTAAAACATTATATCCTTCCTGCACAGCCTCTGCCCTTAATCACACGCTCAAAACCGGTCTAAATCCCCTTTTTTATTGTTAAATAAGGAGATTACTAGGAACAAGCTAAGTAAAGTCTCAGAAAATGACTCATACCAGTCATGTGACCTCATGAATGACTCATTATGTCTCAGATAGCATGAGTCACTGGATTCTGATTGGACAAGAATGGTTTTAAGGGTGTAAACTAGAGATCAGGATGCACCCTGAATTCTGAGACAAGGTGCCTGTGATTCTTTGACATGACTCACTCCCAGGAACTGTGATCCTATTGGCTTGTACTATAAATAGTTAGGAGATACTTTAGCTTACTAATCGTCCTGTAAATTAGTATAAAAGGAGGCCTTCCTGCCCCCCTTTGAAGCAATTAAATCAATTCATCTTATCTCCTTACACTTGCCAGTGTGACATTGTGACTCAGTGCTCTTAGTCAGCTGTTGATAGTCCAGCTCCTAGGTTTACATAATAGTAATACTGTTGATTGTCCGGTATTATTGTTAATTCTCATATATTAATACTGTTAATTGTCCAGTATTAGTATTAGATTCAGCATAAGTAGTTGATTGTCCTGCTTAGTAAAACTGATTCTACAGAGTGAGATTGTTCTGTTGATTGTCCAGTTCAATTGCATCTCTACTCCTGAGGGTCTCTAATCAGTTTCTGATTAAAGAGTCTTTTGTCTCTTGAGATTACTTCACTGTAATTTCTGTCTCGGCCTCACCCTCATTTTTCTAGGCGTATGTCCCGGGTGACTATGGGGATGGGGTTATTTAGGTAGATAATTGTTTGTGATAACTATCTAATAGATCTATTTGGAATCTATTATATTCCACCGTAGATAACCCTCCATGTGATATGAAGGTTTTAGGTTTGGCTAAGCACCGACCCAGGGAGGTGGCTATGGGGGTGCAGGAATGAGTGACACTCGTTTGTGAACAACTCTGGTACTTGTCAACATATAGTACCAGCATGAGTGTGATGTGATACGTATCGGGAATTATTCCCAGTGTGTCCAGACAACAATCATATTGCCCTGATGAATCTAGCCCGATATGGCTCGGGGTCACGTGACTGTATCTGTGAATATGCAGGGGGCCGAGTGACCTCCTGGTAATGATGGTCTCTATAGAAAGTGCGAGTAAAATCGCAGTTAAATTGTAGTAAACTCAATGTAATGTTCCCATTGGGTCCGGGGACAGGAGTGACGACAATAAAGCTGATAGCCTGGTATAATGACACGAGCGATCCAGACTTTGTCGATTATGACGATAAACAATGTTCTTTGAGTGCGAGACTAGTTTGTTATTTCCTATCTATCTATGCTTTATAGAGATTTCAAATCCTGACTATAATGTCCACTATAACTACCCTGAAATGGTGTCTATATGCGGTCGACCCAATGTGGGTTGCCGCGTTCCTCAATCTATTTCTGTCCTTTATCCGCATAGCTCTACTGAATGTGAAAATACTTTCTAATGCTTCTTGTAGTGCCCTCGACTCTAGCCTCGATGTCGAACTTCTTTCTCCTGCCAGTGAGTACGTGTCACCTGTATATATGCTCCCCGGATACACTTTCTCTTATCTCCTATCCTGTGAGTGATACGCCTCCCTGTTCCTATATGTCCTGTGAGTGATACGCCTCCCTGTTCCTATATGTCCTGCGACCTATTTCCACCCTGTATACTCTATTCTGGGTGCGTGTGTCTCATTCTCATCCTATGCGTATCCCTCCTCTATGGGTGCCTAGCATATAGGCCGCCGTGTCTCGATCCGCCATGTCTACATATGAGGGCAGTGTTCTGTATATACTTTTGGATAACTGTAATACTACTTTTAGTTCGTTCCGGGGCTCTGATTTATGATCTCTAAGTCCATCTCTCTGCATATGTGCACCTTCCTGTGCTCCTGATCCTATGTCTCCTCCTAATTCTCCCCCAATCCCCTGTCTCCTCTTTCTCTCGTCTCAACAATTTTAGAGTGTATTGACTGGGTAATCCGCTCAGTCCACTTACTTCCTCTTTCCTCTAAGCGCATTCCCTTTCATTGGAATATCTCTGGACCCCTAAGTGTCCTGAACCTGCAGACTTTGATAGTCTCATTCATTGCTGCTAAAAATGTATCACTTTCTCATTGTATTAGCTTGCTAGAGTTATTATACAGTTTGTCACCAAGGTACAAATATTAAATTATTTCCAGAGTTGTGATGCAGCAGGGTTTGAAACTCTTCTTTATCTTGCTTCACTTCACACAGTGCTTGACTGAAGTGTTATATCTTTAACACCAAGGTCTTGTCCAGGTTCCAAAAAGGAGCCCAGCACCGTTTTGAGATCTGGATGGATCACAAAAACTTGGAGTACTTCCAAACTTCCAAGAAGCTGAATCGAAGACAGGCCTGGTGGTCATTTTATCTATCCTGATTTGATTTCAAAATCCATCACAAGCCTGGTTGCAACATGGGCAAGGCAGACACACTGTCAAGGAGGTCAGACCATGGCTCGGGAGTAGGAGACAATGAGAACATAACTCTCTTGCAACCTGAGCTATTTGCAATATGTGCACTGGAAGGCATCATAGCAATAGGAGATGAATGGGACCTCCTCCAGGACATCTGGAGGGAGCTCCACAACTCGGGTCCAGAAGACTCAGTAGCAAAGGTGGCTACTGAACTGAGAAAAGGACATGCTAGGTCGGTATGGTCAGCTGAGTAGACTGAGAGAGAGGGACTGCTCCTTTTCAGAGGAAAGGTTTATGTTCCAAATGACCCCAAGCTCCGGAGACATATAGTGTCTCAGCACCATGACACTCAAATTGCAGGACATGCCAGAAGATGGAAGACACTAGAACTAGTCTCTCAAAACTATTGGTGGCTGCAGATGTTGCGAACCTCTGCCTCCGGACCAAAGCCCAAAGGATTCCCCCCTCAGGGGAATTGGAACTGCTTCCAATCCCTGAGCATCAGTGGGACACAATCAGTGTAGATTTCATCGTCAAACTCCCCGAGGCACATGGGTATGACACAGTCATGAATGTTATAGATTTGGTGAGCAAAAGAACCCACTTCCTCCTGACAAACACCATGATTATAGCATTGGGAGCAGCATGACTCTACCTTGCACATGTGTGAAAGTTGCATGGATTGCCAAGACAGGTGGTCTCAGACCAGGGACTGCAGTTTGTCTCAGAATTCACATGGGAACTCAACTGATTATTGGGGATGAAACTTGCAACCACCACCACCTACTACCTGCAAGGGAACAGACAAACTGAACATGTCAACCAGGAACTAGAGCAGTACATCTGAGTCTTCGTCAATGAACGACAGGATGATTGGGATGATCTCCTGCCGATGGCTGAGTTCCAGTACAATAATCATGTGCACTCAGCCACCCAACAAACCCCCTTCATGCTAGACACTGGGCAACATCCACATATGGGCTTTGAGCCACACAAACCTGAGTTGCTTACCAAGATGGTCAACGAGTTCAAGGACCGGATGGAGAGGTCATTAGAAGAGGCAAAGTTGGCCCTAATGAAGGCCAAGGATGACATGGCCCAGTATTACAACCAATGACAAGTACCAGCACCGTAGTACCAAGTGGGGGATTGAATCTTCCTGGATGCCTCAGACATCCAGACAACCTGACCATCCCAAAAGTTGAGTCACCGGTATCTTGGCCCCTTCCTGAGCCAGAAGAGAGTAGGCAGGCACTCATACCAGCTCCAACTTCTGCAATCCCTATCCTGTCTCCACCTGGTATTCAACACAGTCAAACTCACTCCCACTCCCAAGGACCCAATCCAAGGGAGACAGAATAGAGCACCCCCCCCCCCCCCTGCTGGAATTAGTGGAAGGGGAGGAACACTATGTGGTGGAAAGGGTTCTAGATAGCTGTCTGATGCAGGGACAATTATACTTCTTGGTGAAGTGGCAGGGATATGGTTATGAGGAGAACACATAGATAGCAGAAGAGGATATGGCAGCACCGGTCAAAATCTGGGAGTTCTACCAGTCGCACCCAGGGACACCCGACACATTTGGGCAGTGGCCTTCAAGTCCCTAATGTCCCGTGCTTCAAGGATGCAGCACCCTAGAAGGGGGGGTGATGTCAGGGGATGACCTGTCTATTTTCCTGAGCTGAGCACCAGTCACCCAACTGGCAGACTGATACAGTCTGCCAAAGTCTTGGCACAATGGGACAGCAGTGATAGATGAGAGAGACACCCATGGAGGGGAGGACTGAAGAATGGGAGTTGGGAGAACTCAACAAACTTGCCCCCATGGGCCAATGACCAACCAACCTTCCCATTATATGCCGAGCCGAGACACCAAGGCCTTAGGCAAAGCTCCTGAGGTCAGGCCTGTGGGTATTTGGTAGATTGTATTGCCAGAACCAGGGGAAGGGTAGCATATGAGATAGAGAAGCAATGCATGGGTACAGGGTATATAGAGCATAGGACTTGCTAGCAATGGGACTTAGGTTTTCCACTTAGGATTTCTCCCATTGCTAGATAAAGTCCCTTCCCTTGTGTATATACAAGAGTAATCAAGTCTTAGGATTTTTGCCATTGCATGTGATAGTCCTCAGGTGCCACTGGAGTTGCCCTTACAGTCGTCAAAAGCTCCAAGACAATTTTGGAGCTATCAATGATAGTGGAGGACACACCCCAGCAAGGGGGCTCTTTGGGGGTTGGAACTCAGAGGCCAACTCTGGATGTGGAAGCGGGAGGCTTGGGCATGATCGAGCAGGAGAAGGAGCGCATCTGCGTGCTTGAAAAACAACAAGTGCTCCAAATCACTCAGGCTCAGAAGGCCAATGAGAATTCCCAGCTGAGGGATGCCAGAGTGGATAGTGCCGAGGTGGGTCTCAGACCATTCAAGTCCAGTCAAAAGATGCTGATGAGCCTTCATCTAGATTTGTACCAACAGCTGTCTGAAGGTGGTCTGGAGGCTTGGAGTCCACTTGGGTGTGCATGCATTGTGTGCATCGGGGAGAAGCCTGCATATCGCCTACCTCCGGAAAGGGCACCGTATGCCTTTTTTGCATGGGTCGGAGGGTGAAGTATAGGGTGGAAGAGGATGAGAGGAGGGGATGGGTGACAAGGGGAAGAGAGGTAGGGGTGTGTCAGAGGATGGTACTGGTCTATGGCTGAAGAAGAGGAGGTTGGAGGTGGTGATTGAGGGATCATCTTAGGATTCAGACACACCCAGGGTTACTCTGAAGGAAGTTGTTGTGTTAAATCCACATGTCGGCGCTTAGCTAGAGGCTTCCAGAAGGATTTCCAGAGGGTTCTGATTGGTTTCCAAAGGGGGGTTCATACTCCGAGGACAGAGGGACTGAAGGTCGTGGGTTCAGGATCGGAATTGGAATGGGGACAGAAAGACGAGAAGCGCTGGGGGTCTTGTTTTGGAACCGTTAAAGAGGTAACCCAAGAAGCGTGACGAAACTTTGGTGTGATAAAAGTCTGGTCAGGTTCTCTGACGAGACGACAGCAAGTTAATGCCTGTCTGGGTTGATGTCCAAAAAGAATTGTTTAGAGGGGGCCTTGGCAGGTAACTTGTCAATTACGTGTAGGAAGAATAGTTTATGAGTGTAAACTATTATTCTACCCTCGCCTAGGATTATTTCCACGGATGTTCTATAAATCTGATTTAGTTCTTTTACAATGTTTTTGCATACCTTTGTGTTTTTAACCGAGAAACCTTCCACTTCGGTAGAAGGGTTTGAGATTTACTCTTCAGAATAAACCTCTGTCAACAAGTCTTCGGACCTGTTGATTTGGCACTGGTCTTCGGACCAACGTACCTAGAGTGCTTGCTGCACAAGATAATCCAGTGGACTATGGGTGAAAGTAAGATTGATTGCTTTTACGCTACAGAACTAGTCTCTATATATACTAATTCTAAGCTGATTATGTAACTTCCCGATAAGGCAAGACTTTCCAGAAATTAGTGGAAGGGTGTGGAAAGGAATGGAAAGTCCTAGAAGCCTGTGGCAGTTACGAGTCACCCTATGAGTCATTAAATGAGTCACTAACGAGTCATATTCCCACAACTGGTGGTCTCGTGACTGGTCAAGTCACGAAATATTATTAGTATATGAGTCGTGCTTCTGGGCTGACCTTGAGTGTAATAATTGTCACATAAACCCAGGAATTTGTTGTACAATTGAGTCTTGAGAGCTTGGACCAGCACTTTGGCACCATTTTCCATGTGTAAGTGTTTGGCGCCTGTCTGTGGGTCCTTGTGGGTCCGAAATAGAAATAAGCGAAATATATATGTGTTTTTTGGAGGTTTTCCTTGGCCTTGAAGAGCTTGGAGATTTAAGAGTTAATTACTTGGATGTAATTCACTCTTAGATGGCCAGCCAAAATATTATGATATTTTTTTGGGAGTCCAAATGAGACTGATTTATGTTGGATTATTCCTTGGAGGAGAGGTTTGGATCTTGTAGGCTGATCCGGTTCAGAAGTCTTGTAGAAAATAAGGGAGAGCTCCCCATTCCCTAACACACTCCCTTGTTTTCTCTTTCTATTGACCCCTTGTATTCCCTTCTCCCCCTTGTTTTTAGTTGGCAAGTAGATAATACAAAGAGTAGCTACATGTATATAACCCCCTGGTTGACTGGACTATTTGCCAGTATGAATATTGACTTAATTTGTATTCTAAGTTTCAATTCAGTTCTAGCACTTTTCTGACTTAGTCCTTTCACTTTTCTGACTTTCCGAAATTAGGGACAGATGATCAAGGAGGGCACAACACATAAGTTGAAGCCAAGTCACTCTAACTTCAAACACCCAAACAACTAGTCATACCAACTTGATACTGTGACCGACCTTCACCCTAAGTCCCTGGTGCTTCCCATCCTTTCTGTCCTATCTGCGAATCTAATCCTCGACCCCCTATGACTCCAGAACCTTGACTCCCTCCATAGAACCCTTTAGAAACATATGGAACACTTCTGGAAGTATCTTCTTAAGTGCCTGACACGTGGATTTAACTGTATATTTGTACTCACACTCCTGATCGTCATGAGTATAAGATGCATCACACATGCATAGGGAATAGCACGGGTTAGGGTAACCCGCATGGGTCACCAGGTCGGGTGCCCTTGGGTTTGGGTGCGGGTCCAGCCGAGAGCACCCGTGACCCGGCCCAACCCACCGCCTCAACTATGTATGCACGTACGACACGTACACGCCGCATGCGCACACGTATGACATGACCGCGCCATACGCGCATGCGTATTACACAAACGCGCCATACGCACATGCGCCGCGTGTACGCGCCGACACCGACACGCCATATGCACGCGCTGACACCAATGCGCCATATGCACGCGCTAACACCAACGCGCCTTACGCTCACACGTATGACACGCACGCGTGCGGCGCGTTCATGTTGTACGTCGCGCCTGCATACGGCATGTTTGTGTCGTATGTTGCACCTGCGTATGGTGGGTGCGGGTGCGGCGTGCACCCAACACCTGTCGACCCGTGGGAATAAACCCATGGGTTGACGGGTTCGGGTTTCCCATGGATCAGGTGCGGGTCACCCACATTTGACCCGTGGGTGACCCGTGCCGTTCCCTACACATGCACAAGCCCTACAGACTATTGCCCAGGCTTCCGTTCACCATGCATCCATCCCTCAGGACCTACCTATCTCTGGGACCAGTTTCCAGACACCTCAGACCCTGGCACACCCTCTGGAGCCATCATCTGATTCTGGATTTTTGAGCATGGACCCACATCCATGTTTGAACATGACCAATCTGTTCCTTGTAAACTACCCTTTGGAAACTCACCAATCATCACCTTTGGAGATGCCGTCTAGTTCATGCCATCCTCAGTAGTTCTATCAACCTTGGGACCACCATCCATGGCACCACCGCCCTTTGTATCACCTCCCTTTGCACCACCCCCCTTTGTACCACCTTACCCCCTGTCACACCACCACTTATGGCACCACTACCCATTTCACCACCATTCATTGCACTACTACCTGTTGTACCACCACTTGTTGCACCACTATTTGTTAGACCTTTGGAGATGCCATCTAGTTCAGTGCCATCCTCAGTAGTTCCATCAACCTTGGGACCACCATCCATGGCACCACCACCCTTTGCATCACCACCCTTTGCACCACCCCCCTTTTCACCACCCTCCTTTGCACTACCCCCTGTCACACCACTGCTCATGGTACCACTACCCATTGCACCACCATTGATTACACTACCACCTGTTGCACCACCACTTGTTGCACCACCATTTATTACACCACCACCCGTCGCACCACCATCCGCTGCACCACCCCCTGTCACACCACCATCCGCTGCACCACCCCCTGTCGCACCACTCCCTGTGGTACCACCTGCCATGGTGCCACCAGCTCCTGCACAACTGGGAGGGGCCCCTTCCCTATGACACAATGTGCCCAACCTCACCCAGGCTATCATCATGCTGGCAAGCAACTTGGCCAGTCCCAGAAGACCAGCTCCCCACACCACCAAAGTGTGGGATCTGGACACCTTCAATGGATCTGATTCAAGAAAATTACAAGCCTTTCTAGTACAGTGTAGCTTGAATTTCTGTGACCACCCTGATGCTTTTAACTCTGACAGCGCCAAGGTAGCCTATGTGCTATTGTACCTGACCGGTACCGCCCTGGACTGGTTTGAACCAGCCCTCACCTCCCCCAATGAGCCAGACTAGCTCTATGACTATGATAAGTTCATCTCTGAACTCAACACCAACTTTGGCCCCAACAACCCAGAAGGAGAGGCTGAAGCAGCCCTCGAGAACCTCCACATGTGCAATAACCAGCACATCATGAAATGTGTAGTCAAATTCAATCAACTAGCCACCTACATCCAATAGGGAGATGTTGCACTTTGTCACCAGTTCTACAATGGACTCCCCAGCAGGATTAAGGATGAGATCTCCAGAGTAGGGAAACCCCACTCCCTACTCTAACACCGCCTCCTCCTGTCCTAGTCCATTGATGCCCGTTATTGGGTACATTGATCAGAAGTTGCTAGGGAATCCTCCTCAACCCAGAACTTTGACCTCCCCTATGACAGAGGAAAGGCCCCTGTGAATATGTACCTGGCCCCTAACATGGGCAATAAGATGGCCAACTCAGGCCAATCTGCGACCCCATCTGGTGGTAGCAAGACTACCATGGATCTTTTGTCCAAACTCAGAAAAGATGGAAAACTTACACCACAGGAGTGACAATGCCGCTTCAAACAAAACCTCTGCCTCTTCTGCAGCAGATTGGGCCACACAGCCAAGGAATGCCCAAGATCTGCCACTGCAGTAACCAAGGGACATGCAGCCTCTGTAATAGAGGAAATCGAGGTGGAATCTGAAGCAATAGACACTTCAGAATCCAAAGAATAGAAGCACAGACCTCTGACTCCAGCACCACTTGTTTGTGTTGATCACCAACAGCACTAATAGAGTAAAATCAAACAATGCATCCACTCTCTCAAGTACCCCAAACCCTTTCTATACCCTGACCAACTCACGACTCTATCTAATTGTCAAACCTTTCGACCTGTTTCTTGGAAACAACCTCTGACCCTCTGTAATCCATCAGATTCTAGTTGCTTGGCTATCCTTGGACACACCACGCTTACCTGCTATGATCTGTTAATCAACAGGGCATTGAGTAAAAAAACTTCATTCAGATATTTCCGTCCCAACTGATTATTGGTACCACCGAGCCCACAGTCTCCACTCAGTGCTCAATCCAACCTTCCAAAAACTCCGCTCAGGAACCCTGACCAACACGGACCCCTACTGTCCTTTAGACAAATAGTACTATGTGTAGATCCTTTCTAGCACCTGTTGATACATGATTTAATACCCATTACTGAATCATTGACACATGTTAAACCATGAACCCCTTAAGAATTACAGGACATCTTCCAAATCTCTGTAGGCTTCACTACCATCCAGGCAATGAACCCTTGAAATCCTACCACAACCACCACAACCACCATTATGCCAGCCACAAGTACAACCTAGCTAGATGATGGGACGTCTATCCTAAAGAGGGGAAAAGCAACCAAACAACACCTGCATCGATTAGAAACAGTCAAGGGCACTCAATCCGACCTCAAAACCCTCAGAAGAAACCCACCACCTAGGACCTTATACAATACTCATGACTCCAAAACAAGACCATACAAATAACGAAACAATTTCATTCATTACCAAACCACAAAGGATTTTCCAAGTCCAGACCAAACTCAGCAGGATTAGGTTGTCTAAATAGATCCTGGTTCCCTCCCGACCCTAGAGCCTTTCTCTCAAGCTTTTCCATACCATACCCTTGCCCTTTCCCTCCACACTCAACCCTGGCACCACCTGTGTCTTCTACTGGCAGAACATCTAGCTTGCCCTGTACCCAACCTTCGACTACAAATGATGACAACAAGGTGAAAAGACTTTCGATCCACCTCAGTTCCTCCAAGCAATTTTCTGTCACCACCGATAAGTGATCCAGGCGGTTCTCGAGCTCCTTGAGAACATTCCAGAAATTGTCCATTTCCTCTTGAAACTCATCCAGGCAGGCTAAGAATGTGGAAACCCAATCAGGGATGCCCAAACCCCCCACCTCTGCCACTAGACCACTAGGAACAATGTCCTGCTTGAGACAGCCATCCAAGATGTTTCTGGACAATGGTAGATCTGGAATCTGACCCAGCACTATGGAAGGGTTAGAGGAAGAGGGATACTAAGGAACCCAACACACCCAAGGAGTCACCAATCCCAAAGGCATGAGCCCGCAGTATCCCCAGCTCATCATCAATGGCTTGCAAATACTGCAAGTTGCTTTCCAAATTCCCCCCAGACTCCACCGATGAACCCCCCATCCCATAAAGGGGGAAATGGGAAAAATCCCTGAAGCTTTCCATTGTTTGGGGATTCACATCCTCTATTGGGGAAAGGCCTCTCTCTTTTCTGAAGGCATCCTTCTTATAGGCGATAGGCCACCAGCACTTATCAATCAACAAACAGTCCCAGGATACACCCAGACAACTCCTACAGTCATGCCCATCTTAATTACTGCCAACATGTGTAGGACCTCAAGGGCTCGGTCCTAATGGGGGGATAGTGTTATGGGTCGTGCCTCAAGTAACCTATTTTAATCCCTGCCAAACCATCTGCACCCTTTCTAGGACTTTTCTGACCATACACCTGGAATGACTGCCTTTTATGATTCCGTCACAATGATCTGAAGTCTCCACAACCCCAACTCCCTCACGATTCCACAGCCAAGGTTCTACTCCTTTGATAGGCAGCTCACAAGATCACTGCATACCTCACTCCTTTGTTTTCTCTTCTATTTACCCCTTGTATTCCCTTCTCTCCCTTGTTTTTAGTTGGCAAGTAGATAATACAAGGAGTAGCTATATGTATATAACCCCCCAGTTGACTAGACTATTCGCCAGTAGGAATATCAACTTAATTTGTGTCCTAAGTTCTAATTCAGTTCTGGCACTTTTCTGACTTAGTCCTTTCACTTTTCTGACTTTCTGAAATTAGGGACAGATGATCAAGGAAGGCGCAACACATAAGTTGAAGCCAAGTCCCTCTGACTTTGAACATCCGAATGACTAGTCATACCAACTCAATACTGCGACTGACCTTCATCCTAAGTTCCTGGTACTTCCCGTCTGCTTCCCATCCTTTCCATCTGTCAGGACTTGGTACTACCAAGGGTACTGTTAGAACCAGCCAAGTCCTGCAGGCCGGTCAGGGTGGCTTGGCTTCAACGTACTCGTGCGTTGCGCCCTGCCTCCTGTGTGTGCCACTAACTTGTAACGAGAACAGATACTCAGGCGAATGCCGAGGATGTCGGCCTGAGCAAGGACTTCTGAACAGAAGGAGGAGAGTAGGGAGGCGTAAACCTAGTTGATACTCAGACTGAGGAACTATGTACATGTATCCACTACTTATATAGGCTGAGAGGTGGAATGTGGAATAAGGGTGGCATAAGACATGGAAAAAAGAATAAGTTATGAAGACCATGTGGAGGTATAGTCCACAACGATTAGAATAGAATAATAAGAGGGTAAGACAATGAAATATCAGCGGTGAGATTGTGGGAAAGAAATAGAACAATAAGGAATGGCCGAGAATAAAACAATAGGGCCGTGGGTGAGTGGCAGGGAATAGTGAACGTCCCATGGGTAAACGAGTGAGGGGGAAAGGAAAGGAGTGTAGGGATGATAAAGAATAAGGGTTGGGGAAAAGGATAATGAACCGGGTGATAAACCGGGTGTACCGGACCGAAACCGTACGCCAAGGAATGATGTGAGTGGGGGTCGGTTGGTCGGTACTGCCAAGTAAGTCAAAGCACGATGTATGGTCGTGACACCATCCCATCTGCGAATCCAACCCTCGACCCCCTATAACTCTAGAACCTTAACCCCCTCCATGGAACCCTTCCAGAAGTATTTTCTTAAGCACCTGACATGTGGATTTAACATAAGCCCTGAACTTTTACATATGTGTGTGCCATCAAGCTTTGATATAATCGCCTATAGGGCTTCACTAATGGCTACATTGGCTACTCTGTTTTCTGCCAACTCTCACTCCAGCCTTAGAAGTCACCCATTGGCATCTATCTCAGGGTGCATTATTGGGGAAGAGTCAATTAGTTCTATTACAGCTATAGAGGAGGGGGTGTCTGGTGTCTGGTATGTAAGTGAGGCTGTGCCCTCTGAATCACAGTTTCCAAAACCAAAGCCACCTATGGTCGTACCATGATATGACACCTGGTCCTTGTTTGTAGAAGAATTCCTAGTGTAAGGGCAACCCTTGTGGGGCCTGTGGCTCATCACACAGAGCTGACAAGGGGGAAAACCTAAGTTATATATATTGTCTATGTACACAAGGAGGAGGGGGGCTCACTTGACAAGGGGAAAAACCTAACAGGAAATCTTAGGGTCCCTTGTCAGTGAATCCATACCCTATATACCCTTTGCCTGTGCCCTGCTTCCTCAACATACCTTATCCTCCAGCTGGGCCCTAAGGTATGCAGACCCAAACCCCCAGTGGCCTGCCTGCATTCTCGGTGTCTCAGCTTGGCATCATGCAGAACTATGGTTGGCTTGGCTGATTTGAGAAAAGTGTGTCTTACACCTATCTCTTCCTTGGCTTGTCGGTCTCCTTGGTCTACATCCTTTTGCTCTCTGCTCTTTGGTCTTGGTTCAGTCTGGAGAAAGAATCGTCCCCTGACAGCATCCACATTTGGTACTGACACCCTCAGTCCTCTCCTAAACATCATAGGAGGGTGTAATGCAAGTATATCGAAGCCAAGCCACATTTGCTTAGCTTACTGGACCAAGCTGAATCCACCTGCACTTGATCAAAGGAATTATCACATTAGTGTCCTTTAAATCAACAGCTGAACACTATCCCAAGCATGTAATGTCTCAGAACATATCTCCATAGTGTTATGGTCTATGCCCCAGATTGGTCTAACCAACAACCGTGCAACCAATCTGCAATCTGCCTGTTTCCACTGCATTTCTGGTTGCACTATTAAGGGACCAACACTCACTGTCTGTCTTTCCATGATTCTGAAATCCCATAATACTGCAATCTTGCAATTTTATAATGGATGCCTCTGTGGTTCCTTGGGAACTCATTTCTGTTGTTCTTTTGTTTTCCTTTGGGCCTTTGTATTTTCTCTATCCTGGTTCTTTGACTGGACATTAAAAATAAAAGGTAGCTCTCATATGTATATAAACCTCCTATCGACAGGACTGTTCACTAGTTTGATTATTGACTTAATTTTACCTTAATTCTAACTTAGTATCTGCACTTGTGTTCTCCACCTTTTTGAAATTAGGTACAGATGATCAAGGAGGGTGCAACACATAAGTTGAAGCCAAGTCCCTCCGACTGTGAATGCCCAGCAACAACTATTACATAGTCCTCATCGTGAGTCATCTGCCCACCCTTACAGCACCTGTACTTTGTCATACATCCATCTGTAGGGAATAGCACGGGTTAAGGTAACCCACACAGGTCACTGGGTCGGGTGCCCTTGGGTTTAGGTGCGGGTCAAGCCAAGAGCACCCAAGACCTGGTCCAACCTGCCGCCTGAACTATGTACATGTGTATGACACACACGTGCCACATGCACACACGTACAACACAACCGCACTGTAGGTGCACACATACAACACGACCATGCCGTAGGTGCATGTGTATAACATGAACGCACCGTACACACATGCACCGACACCAACATGCCGTACGTGCACACACTGAGACCAATGTGCCATATGCGCATGCTGTAGAGTTGCTCTAGGTAATTAATACCTTAAAGCCTGCGTGCACCAGTCCCTTTCTCTTGCGGGGTCTAGCGGAGTCATTTGGCACAGCTGGAATTGGTTCTGTGACTCGGCAATGTATGAACGAAAATAGAAAGTAGCATGACTATGCGTGACCTGTGATGCAATGTGACCGTGACTGCGAGATGTCATGTATGGGCTTGAGCTTGAACTTGGACTTGGACTTGAATACTAGAGTCTAGACTTCCTAGACCTAGTCGTGACTTGGACTTGTAGACTGACTTAAGACTTTAACTTGTGAACTTGTTATTACAGAGGTGAGCCAGAGGCCTTTATATACAAAAACCAAGCAACGATGCGAAATGATGCAAGAGGTTGGCTATGTCAGTTGAATGACAAAGCATGAGAACAAAGTATACAAAAGAGGAAACTATGGAGAAACTATGGAGAAATGATACAGCATCAAGGCTGCATGAATAGGGGCTAGGGGCTATGATAGGGAGAGACTAACCAAAAAGGTAAGGATGATGAATAATAACGAGAAAGGACTAACAGAATAGGAAACAGGTCTGAGTCATGCCAAGAAAAGGGGAAACATATAAAAGAACAATAAGGAAGTCCACCAATAAACGTCTAACAACCTTGTCCACTACTCCTGAGGGGCCTTAGGATGAGTCAGGGGACTGAGTCATCTCGGAGTATTTCCAGGTCACAGGCAACATATCTTCCACAATTTCTCCAGTATCCAATCCAAGGATAGGGGTCTGGGAGTAGGAGGACTAATGGGTATACATCCTGCACTCTCATTTTGTGTTTAAGAGTGAGTCGAATGGAGTGGGCAAGATAATCAGAATGGGATGGTGCCCTGAACTCTGTCTCATATTCCACTCTACTCCTATCATGATATGCTGGTCTAGACATCATTCCAAGAAATATGTATGGTTCTTGACTTTCTGAGAAATAGACTGCATCTCCTATCGCATATGACTGAGTGTAGATTGGATGGGATTGTCTTCTGAGTGAGAAATGTGCTGGTAGGAGTACGTGAAGATAATGATATGTTAATGGTTCTGCCTGGATATGTGTGTCCTGGGTGTTGTAGCATTGCATGGGAATGAGCTCTGAAGAAGACATGATGACAAATTGAGAGTCTGAAGATTGAAGTGCTGAATAGAATGGTTGGCTGTGTGATGTGGTGACAGTGAAGGTGATATAGGATGAGTGCCATCGGAGTCTAATTTGGAACATGGTTGAGATCAGTCGCTTTACTGTCAACGTGCTGACACCAATGAACCTTACGCTCATGCATATGACACGCACACATGTGGCATGTTCATGTCGTACGTCGCGTGTGTGTACAGAGCATTCATGTCATACGTCGTGTGCACGTACGGCGCGTGTTAAGACTAAGAGCCAAGTGAGATATAAGACCACTGCAATAATAATTGCAGGGAAGTGAGATAATAGAAATTTGCTTGGCTTGATATTGAAACTGTTAAATGATACTTGACTTGTAGAACTTATTGTTATTTCTCTGTACTACTAGTCCTTTTTATATACAGTAGTTAGAATATCATATGAAAGAGATGTGGTGACATGTGAATCTGTACATGAGGGTATGACCTACTATGTGATGCAATGTCTGGGGTAAAGTGATCATGGAATAGAGTCATGGGTTATGGAAAATGAATAGGAAAGTGGATAGGAAGAAAGGAAATGTATTGTGCGCACATGTGTTTCAATTCAGGGATGGTAGCGGGGGTTTGTCTTGGTTCTCGGTTGTCTCGGCGTGTGTCATGATGTAGAATGTGGGGGATAAATGGTAAACTCGTGATAGATATGTCTCGTGTGTTTGACTCAACTCGGAACTGGCTTGTGTTGCTCTTGTGACTCGTGCGTTTGTGACTCGTTTGACTCATGTAGTTGTGTAGACTCGTTGACTCGTGTAGTTGTGTAGACTCGTTGACTCATGTATATGTGAACTTGTTGACTTGTGTAGTTGTGTAGACTCATTGACTCGTGTATATGTGAACTTGTTGACTTGTGCAGTTGTGTAGACTCGTTGACTCGCATGTGTGTAAACTCGTTGGCTCATGTGAATGTAAGAAAATGAATAGAAATATGATGAATAGAAATGTGGGGGAATAGTGGATGTTGTGTGTTGATGGTGTGATATTTGCCGATTTCTAACAGCGCGTTCATGTCGTATGTCATGTGTATGTACGGCACATTCGTGTCATATGTTACGTGCACCTATGGTGTGTTCATGTCGTACATCACGTGCAGGTGTGGCACACACCTGACACCCATCCACCTGTGGGAAAAAACCCATGTGTTGATGGGTTTGGGTTTCCCATGGGTCGGGTGTGGGTCACCCACATTTGACCTGTGGGTGACCCGTGCCATTCCCTATCCATCTGTTGCCCATCTTCCCATCCACTACTGGTTTCCTCTTGCAGTACTCTGACCCTCCGACCTCTGGCCTCCTGCCAACTATGGAAAACTCAGCCCCTTCATGGAATCCTTCAGAACATGTTAATCTAAGTGTCTGACATGTGGACTCTAACACATGAGTGCTTTGTTTTGGGAATACACCAGGGTGGGATGGCAATAGAAGTTAAATAAGTAGCAGGAAAAATATGACAAAATACTAGAAAAAAAGCATTCATCAATCTTGAATATTATGTGAAACAAATAGCCATATAGGCTCCTCATCATCATGATAGGCTTCAAAGTATGGGAATATAGGTATATATGAATATTAAATAGGTCATATCTGTCTTGTAAAGTTATAGAAAAATTGTAGTAATATACTACACACATATATTGAACATTTGGACTCATAGACTTGTTATAAAAAGCATAATTTTCATAAAAATTCATCAAATAATACAATTTTGCTCAATTCTAACACTGTTAGCTGTGCAGTCTCTAATTCTCTCTTAAGTTGAGCATCAGATCAAACAATAATACACTATGTCCTCTCTACTTCTGCATATTGGGAATGTGGGTGAGTCAAATTTTTCTATCTTGTACAGGTGTTTATTCAGAACTGCCATGTTTCTAGTACATAGTGGTATGAGGAGCAAAGGTGTTTCAGAGTTAACTTGATGTTTGGAATAGGTGATCCTACTGATAATAGGTCTGATTTGACTTTTGGTGTTGCTGTAGTGGTTCTGAAATTAGGGTTTGGTCAGTGTCAATTATCCACAAAAATAATTTCTTGTGGTAATTTGACATGATTTTTTTTTCTTTTTTCTTTTTTTTTTTGGTTTCAAGGCACTTCATATTGGGTTGTAGAAGTTTCTATATTGAATTTCAAATAGAATGGCTACAATATGAGTGAGTGAATGCTTGCAACTTTTCTTTTCATCACCTGCCATGAGCAGAAGAAAATTAGCAAGGAATTCTACCAAAACTTGTGTAATGAAATTTTGACAGAATAAAGATGGAAGGTGCTGGATGTGTTGGAACTAAGATGAGTAAGCACCGAACGCAACAAGGAATGGATGTCCCGGTCATGTTCGACCGGGACCGTATATATATTGAATGACTAGAATGTAGCCCCTCAGTGAACCACCCGTTCACTGAGGTGTATATTCCATTTGCATGCCTAAATACAACGACACTGATTATATTGTAGTCCGTCTGTATTTAGGTATAGTAATAGTATATATCAGTGAACTGCCCCTTCACTGAGTCCATCTGTATTTAGCTACTGTGCATAACCGCTACAGGTTATGGGCCCCGCAGAGCCCACTATGTCAACCCCCACCTCCAAGTCATCTGTTGTCCCGAAGCTGGCCAGGGACGGCATGAACTGGGTTACCTGGAAAAGTCAGACGTTAGCCATCCTGTCCGTGACTTGTGGTGCCAAACATCACCTGGATGGGACCTCGAGAATTCCCCCTCCGATCCCCACCTATCCCAAGGGCCATAAGCTAACGGTGAAGGAGGAGGAAGACCTGGACAACTTGGAAAGATGCTGGGACGATCACAATCAGTGGGAGGCCACGATCATGGCCCAAATATTTACCACAGTCCCTGACAGCCTCCTCATTGAAATACACAACCTCTGTACAGCCAAGGACATATGGGATGCCATATGCTCGAAACATGAAACTAGAGCACTCACTATTAAGGTCGACATGTGGCGCCGGATGTACGAGATGAAGTGCGAGGACAAGTCAAACGTCCGTACACACCTGGAGGCGATCATGAAGATGCAAGAGCAGCTCGCTGGGATGAATGCCAGACTGACCGATGATGACCTTGTCACCGTCATCCTTGGATCACTCCCTAAGTCATACCACCTACTCATCAACACCATTACAATGTCAGCGGCACACGCAAAGGCAAAACTGGAGCCAGATCAGGTGGTCAGTATGTTAATCGACGAGTTCGAATGACTCGCCATCGAGGAGCGCCAACTGAAGGTGAGTGAGAATGCTCTCACTACAGCGAAAGGGCGTGGAAAGTCACAGGGATGCAAGGGCACCTCCAATACCACAAAAACCAACATGGAATGTTGGAATCGAGGGAAAAAGTGGCATAAGAGAGTGGACTGCTGCTCTAAATCCAAAAAGAAAGATAAAAAGGATGAAGACACGAAGGCAGGCAGTTCAGCAAATGCGGTAACGGAGGGCGAGGACTTTGCCTTCACAACGACATTCGCTGGGCCCATGCTCGTGCTGGGAACGAGTGCACTGACGGGACGGGAAGTCGACGTCTATGACTCGGGCACATCAGGGCATATGTCACCAGACAGGCACCAGTTTGTTACCTTCAAGGAAATTGCACCGCGTGCAATCAATGCTGCCGATAAAACTGTGTTTAAAGCTGTCAGGATAGGCAGCATGAAGATTGGAATCCTGAACAGAAAAACTACAACGCATTTCACATTGAAAGATGTGTTGTACTGCCCAGATCTAGCGTTCACGCTCATATCGTTGACGCGATGTGACACAGCTGGTTACTCGGTCCTGTTAAAGGACCAAAAATGTTTGATTCGAGATACGAAAGGGGCCTTGCTGGGGCAAGTCCCGCTCTCGAATGGGCTCTACAAGGTAGAGCATAAGTCTGTGGCAGCATCGGCAAACATAGTGCAAAAGCAACTCACCGTAGACAAGTTGCATTGGCACATAGGCCACATATCCCCACAGACCGCCTGGAAGCTCATCCGGGATGGTACCATAACCGGCCTTGACCTTGATATGTCGAGTGAGCCAAGTTTTTGCACAGCCTGCACGCAAGCAAAACCTACCAGGAAGCTGGTCCCACAAACGCGAGAGGGACCGCGGGCTGTGAAAATCGGTGAAAAGGTCCATTTGGATGTGTGGGGGCCCGCAAACCCCCAGAGCTACGACAAAAAGGAGTACTTCATTAGCTTCACCAATGACCACAACAGGTGGACTTACCTCATTCCGATGGCAAGGAAAGGGGAAGCTTTTGGCTGCTATAAGCAGAATGAGGCATGGGTTGAAACCCAGCATGGCGCGAAGTTGAAGCGCTTGCAAACCAACTGCGGGGGTGAATATCTCTCCCAGGAATTCACGGCGTACCTTAAGTTAAAAGGAACCGTACGAAGTCTCACCGTACAAGACATGCCACAGGAAAACGGTGTGTCAGAGTGCCTGAATAGAATGCTATTGGAGCATGCACAGGCTATGCTTCTGATGGCTGGCCTACCAAAGTTTCTGTGGACTGAGTCAGTCCAACACACGGTGTGGCTCAAAAACAGAACCTCAACACGTGTGCTCAACGGCAAAACACCATACGAGCTTGTACACAGCGTGAAGCCTGACCTCACTGATCTACCTGAGTGGGGCACAAAGGTGTTTGTGCTGAAAGAAAACTCTGGGAAGTTGGACTCCAAGGCAGATGAGGGGAGATGGATGGGGGACAGCGACGAGAGCAAGGGCTATAGGGTTTACTGGCCCAGAAAACATTGTATCACTGTCAAACGCAACATGACGTTCGATGCTCCGGTCCTGGTCATGCCTGCCGATGCACTAACTGAGGGGGGGTTGATTACCCACAGCAGTAGAGCCATTGGCGGCACTCCACATGGCCATGGCAACAAAGGTGTCGGTGGTATCCATCACGGCCAAGGACTGCCACCACTACCGCCAGACCCACCCACAGGTCACGTGCGCATCGACCCGCTCGAAGGTTTTGAGGACGTGGATGTGGACGTAAATCCACTTGGCAGGGGTCACTGCACGCGGAAACCATCTGCGTACATGTGCGGGATCGCTGATGGCACTGGCAGTAGCACCAGTCGTGTGAATGCCCCCATATATCCAAAGGGGCTGCCTGCCCCCACCTGGAACATCGCCTTAGCGGTCCTGGAGGAAGTAGAGGAGGTCAGCGTGGCGGATAAACAAGCGACGCACCGCTCACTGGAACACGTGATGGCGGCGGCTACCCAGAGCATGGGAGTTGACCCGGTTAGCCTGGACGACGCGTGTTCATGCGAGGACTGGCCAGCGTGGGATGCGTCTATCAAGCGGGAGCTGGACCAGCATGCAACGCTACACACATGGGACCTCATTGTTAAG
>QLPI01010024.1:0-12669 GCA_003314275.1 Chroogomphus rutilus
CTCGGGGCTGTAAGAGGGTTGCCCTTACAGAAACTGATCTCCGCAGATTACGAAGTAAATGTTGCAGGAGTTGAGGAAGGCTCTCCCTTTTTCTCTGTCTCCATCGAAGTCGGATGGGGACGCGGGCCTGACTCTGCAGTTTCCTTGTAAGGCCGCGGTATTCCGAGTGTCCGAAAAATGTGCACTCGGAGTTGGGTCATCTTCTAGATTTTCGGAGTTTAACCCTTGGTGCATTGGGTCATTTAGTTTAGCCATGATTGCCCTAAGGGCTTCGTTTATTGCAGCATTTGCCGTTCGGCTTTCCACCAGCTCTTGCTCTAACCTTTGCAGTCGTTCCTCGGCATTCATGTCAAAGGTGAGACTAGTGGGGATACCTGTGGCTATAACTATAGAGGAGGGGGAGTCCGGTGTCAGGTACGTATAGGAGTTGGTACTCTCCGAGTCGCTTTGGTTGAGTCCGAAACCACCTATGACTGTGTTGTAGCACGGCTCCCGGTCCTTATTTGGGGAGACTTTCCTGCTGTAAGGGCAACTCTCTTCCAGCCCCAAGGTATATCTCAGAGGCGAGCTAAGCAGGGGGAATCCAAAGTTATTTAATTATCTACTACCTAAATACATGTGGAGTCCTCACCTAAGCAGGGGGAATCCAAAGAGGAAAGTCTAAGGATCCCGCTGCTGGTGAGCCCCTTTTATATCCTTTATATGGGTGGTCTGTGCACTAGCTTACAAATCAATACATCGGAGTTTGTAGAGCCAATCTCCTGGTACTAAGTCCGAGGCTCGGGTATTTGCTCCGAGTTCTAGTCATCATGTGTTAAGACCTTGTCTGTCTCCACTCGGTGGTTTCTGGGCTTCTTAGCCTCGGAGTTGGTCGGAGTTCGAAGTAGGACTTCGGACCTGTATCAGGCCTCGGAGCTGATCGGAGTTTGAAATGGGACCTCGGAGTTGGATCGGAGTTCGAAGAGGGTCGTCCCCTGACAGGTACTGCAGATAAAAAGGTGCATATATGCACCAACTGCAAAAAGCCGGGACACACTGCTGAAATGTGTTGGGCTAAAGGTGGTGGCAGAGAAGGCCAAGGGCCAAGGCAGAAGAAAAGATCTAGGTTCAAAAAGATGAAAGGAAAAGGGAAAGGCAAAGCTAAAGCCAACGTAGCTGATGAAGATGAATCTTCCGGAGGAGACGACAATGGTTCTATGGCATTTTTCAATTATGATTGTGCTGCCTTCATCAGAGACGGAACATGTGACACTATTATCTTAGATACAGGAGCTAGTTCTCACATGACACCTCATAAGAACATGCTTGAGAACTACAGAAGCTTCCCCACACCGCGTATGATTCAAGCAGCCGATCAAGGCAGCTTTGATGCATATGGAAGCAGTCAACTCAAAATAATCACTAAAGTGAGAGGGAAAGCTGTCACATTAACATTGAAAGACACATTATATGCTCCTAAAATCGCCTTCACCCTTATTTCCATAGGCCGATGTGATGATGCCGGCAACCGGACAGAAATGCACTATTAAAACTTTGTCCGGCCATATTTTATTACAGGCACCAAAGTTGCATGGCCTTTATCGATTGGACAATCAGTCAACTCAATATTCCACTAAGCTATGCTTAACCGCCATCGAAACACATCGCAGGCTTGGGCACATATCTTATAAGGCCCTTAAGCGCCTGATGGATCGAGGCATGGTTTACGGCCTAGAGCTTTCACAGGCTAGAGACAAATTTACCTGTGATGCATGTATCAAAGCTAAGATTACACGCAAGCCGCTCCCAAAGGAATCAAGTGAGCATTCAAAGAAAGTTGGTGATAAGATATTTTCCGATGTATGGGGACCAGCGAGGCACATTACTATTGACAAAAAGTCTTACTATGTCTCCTTCACAGATGATCATTCAAGGGAATCAGTGCTCTATCTCATGAGCACTAAAGATCAAGTTTTCGCCAAGTACAAATTGTATGAGGTGATGATGCTCCGGCAGAGGAATGCACACATCAAAACGCTTCTCTCAGATTGAGGGGGCGAATATACAAGTGCTGAATTTAATAAATATCTAGACAAGCAAGGTACTCGACACCGATATACTGTTCACGACACCCCAGAACAGAATGGAGTTGCCGAGCGCCTAAACTGCACATTGGTCGAAAAGACCCGTGCGATGCTTCTAGATTCCAATCTCCCTAAGTTCTTATGGGGATATGCCATTCAGCATGCCAACTACCTTAAAAACTGCATGCATACACGAGCTCTACCGGACAAGACACCCTATGAAATGATTCACCATCAAAAGCCAAACTTGCAAGATGCTCATGAATGGGGGATAGACGTCTATGTCAAAATCAAACAAGACGATAAGCTCCTACCTAGAGCCAAGAAAGCTAAGTGGATCGGTCATTCCGCACAGAGCGACGGCCATTGTATATATTGGCCAGATAGTCGGCGGGTATCTGTGGAGCAAAATATTATATTTGAGGCACCAAAATTGCCCTCAATTGCTCCTATTTTACCTACAGATGATCGCTCAAATATTAGGCCAAAGGCTATCAAATATCAGCCAATACCACCCGCACCGGCATCTATTCAAGCGCCGGTATCATCACAAGTCTGGGTGCATCATTGGGTGAGGAGAGTCATTAGCTGGCTTTTTCACAGCTACAGAGGAGGGGGAATCAGGTGTCTAGTACACAAGTGAGGTGGAGCTGTCTGAGTCACAATTGCTGAGACCGAATCTGCCTATGGTCGTGCCATGACACGATGCCCAGTCCTTGATAGGTAGAGGTTTTCCTAATGTAAGGGCAACCCCAGCAGCACCTGAGGACTATCACACAGGGCCTAGCAATGGGGGAAATCCTAAGACTTTATTACTCTTATATATACACAAGGAAAGGGACTTTACCTAGCAATGGGGGAAATCCTAAGAGGAAATCCTAAGTCCCATTGCTAGCAAGTCCCGCACTCTATATACCCTGTACCCACACGCCACTTCTCTATCATATGCTACCCTTCCTCTGGTTCCAGTGATACAATCTACCAAACACCTGCAGGCCTGACCCCAGGAGCCTGGCCTAGGGTCTCGGTGTCTTGGCTTGGCACATGATGGGAAGGTCGGTCAGTTGTTGGCCTTTGGGGGTGAGTCTTTCAAGTGCTCTCAACTTCCACCCCTCAGTCCTCCCCTCCATGGGTGTCTCTCTTGTCTATCACTGCCATCCCATTGTGCCGAGACTTCGGCAGACCATATCAGCCTGTCTGTTGGGTGACTGTGTCAAGTACATGTACCGAGACCTGTTGATTCAGCAGTGCCGACCGAGCAACCATCCTATATCCACGACCAAGTGTCTACGCCGCATGCATAACACTTGGTACGCCGGTCTCGGCTCGGCATGTCCACCATCCACACTCCTTGTCTTCACCCTTTGGTCCGTCTCACCTTGGGACCTCCTGTCCTTGTATTATCCTCGGTCACAACTCCATTGCTTTATACTCGGCCACTCCCTATTGACCTATCCTTGGCCATGTCTCTATTATCTTATCCCTTATTGTTTTATCCCCATTTTGCATCCCTTCATTCTAATTTTATTCGTTGTGGACAATAACCACATGCTCTGCATACCTTGTTGTCTCACATTCCTTATTCCACATGTCACTTCTTAACCTATATAAGTAGGGCATGCATGTACATATTTCCTCATTCTGGGTATCGACTAGGCTTAGGCCCTTCTACCTTCTTCTCCTCTGTTAAGTCCTCGACTTGGGCCGGCATCACCAGTATCCTCCCGAGTACCTGTCTGTTGCAAATCGGTGGCATGCACGGCAAGTAGGGCACAACGCACGAGTACGTTGAAGCCAACACCACTACTCTTGGCCTGCAGGACTTGACCATTGTCCGCCTGACAACCCTCGGCAGTACCAAAGTCCGTCAGTACCCGAAGCTTGACAGACTGGTGCTCAGCTTAGGAAAATAGATGGGTCCTCCCCTGACAGGTAAGGGTTGGTTGGTCAGTATTGCCAAGTGAACCGGAGCTTGGTATTGTGGACTTGACACTTGGCACATATAACTTTACACTCTGCTTTCTTCATGCACAACATTTTCCCTCTTCTCTCCCTTACTTCTTACTACACCCCCAAAATGGTGCTGTAACCCTCTAGTTTATAACTGAGCCTGAAAGGCCTGCAGAAAACTGTCAGGCTTCGGGAATGCCGAGGTGTCGGACAGGAATGGCCAAGTCCTGCAGGCCAGTTGTAGTGGCTTGGCTTCAACGTGCTCGTGCGTTGCGCCCTACTTTCCGTGTGTGCCACTGATTTGGGACAGAAGAGATATCTGGGAGAGTGCCGAGGGTGTCGGCCCGAGTAAAGGACTTTAGACAGGAGGAGGGAGGACAAGAAGGCGTAAACCTAGTTGATTTCCAGAACAAAGAACCATCTACATACATTCACTACTTATATAGGTTAAGAAGTGAGATGTGGAACCGGGTGGCACAAGGAATGGAGAACAATAAGGTATGAAGAATCTGTCAAGCGTCGGATACTGATGGACTTTGGTACTGCCAAGGGGTGTTGGCGAGAAGGTCGGGCGGACTATGGCCAAGTCCTGCAGGCCAAGAGTAGTGGCGTTGGCTTCAACGTGCTCGTGCGTTGCACCCTACTTGCCGTGCGTGCCACTGTATTTGCCACAGACAGGTACTCGAGGGGATGCTGATGATGCTGGCTCGAGTCGAGGACTTAACAGAAGAGAAGAAGGTAGAAGGGCCTAAGCCTAGTCGATACCCAGAATGAGGAAGTATGTACATCCATGTCCTACTTATATAGGTTAAGAAGCGACATGTGGAATAAGGAATGTAGGACAACAAGATATGCAGAGCATGTGGTTATTGTCCACAACAGATAAAATTAGAATAGGGAATGCAACGCGGGGATAAGACAATAAAAGACAGGATAATAGAATGTGTCCAAAGATAGGACAATAGGAGGTGCCAGACTATAAGACAAGGCTTGTAACCGAGGATAGTACAAGGACAGGAAGTCCCGACGTGAAACAGACCGAGAGGTGTGGATGGCAGGTGTGCCGAGCTGGGACCGGCGCACCAAGTGTTATGCATGTGACGCGGGCACTTGGTTGTGGATATAGGATGCTTGCTCGGTCGGCACTGCCAGCGGATGGGTCTCGGTATGTGGACTTGACAGAATTATGTGGAGGTATTGTCTACAATGATCAAGAATAGAACAAGGAATGTGGGCGAGAATAGAACAATGAAGTATGACCAAGAACAAAAGAGTGAGTGAGAATAGAACAATGGAAAGTGGCTGAATATAAAACAATAGGGCCATGACCGAATAATAGACAAGTAGTCAATATCCCAAAGGGGATCGGTTATAGGGAAGGAAGGGGAATGAATGAATGACAATGAGTAGAGGGGGTGAGATGAGGACAGTGAACCAAATGATGAGCCGAATGTACCAAGCCAAGACCACATACTAGTGAGGAATGATTTGTCACTGGTGTGGGATTAAACGGTAAGGGCCGATCGGTCGGTATTACCCAGTAAACTGGAGCTCAGTATCGTGGGCTTGACAACAATGCAAGCAACAATGTAGAACCACCATGCCCACAATCTTTGACCCAGGAAACCCCATTGCTGTCTTGGGTCCCCAAGGTATAACTGAGGCTAACAAAACTGACCTCTCTGCCCTAGTGAATGCCCTTAAAACCTTTGGGACTTCAGGCAGGAGAATACATATAACAGAGGTAGGCATGGTGCAGCCCAGCTAACTGCTATTGCTAGATTACTGTGGGAAGCCTCCCAGCTCTATGGTGACCACCACCCTATATCAAACACCAACTTCCAATCAGCAATAAACAATATCAAAAAAGTCATTGCTGCATGGCTAATGTACAGTAATAAAGTGCCCCACCCCCTTTCCTATACCAACATGGTCAAAAATAGAGAAGCAGGCAACCAGGCAAGCCTTAAACCCAAAACCTCAGCTGACCTTTGAGAAAAGCAAATATTCATTTTGCTGAAGAACTCAGACAAAGCTGGAGAATGCTATAGACTAGCCCCCACTGTACTCACAAAAATATGTGACAATATGCTAACTAATTTCTTTGCAGATCCCCAAAATAGGGGACTAGATATGCCTTCCCCACTCCATAGTACCTCCAACTCAGCAGCCAGAAACCTTACACTCACATTCAAAATAGTGCATGATACCACTCAAGCCTGAGTACATAAACAAGAATGGGAAAAGCTGATCGATCTAGCAGCTACAGTTGCACAATGCACCTACTAGTGGTCACACACCATGTACCAAATTCCTTTTGGCATGATCCTAATAACCCTGAGGATGTGATTCAAGCCATTGAAACCATCAACAGCAATGCTACAGCCTTGGACTTTTCCATCAAAAAAAATGAATGGCTAAACAGTCTAGATTCTCAAAACAAAAGTCAGCATGGCCCGCTTATGATTAGCTTCAAGAACAAGACAGCAGCAAATATGGAAATAAACCAAGGTCTAGCCATTGATGACATCCTGTGAAACACCAGTATATACATACCCCAATGCTTCTGATGCCAGGGCTGGGGGCATTGAGTGATGGAGTATAATGGAAAGAAGTGGTGTGGGTGATGCACAGGCCCATACCTGACCACTGAACACACGTACATGTATGAAAACCCATGTCTGCTGAACCAATGCTGCTCTAATGATAAACCCAAATGCACCAACTTTGCTTGTGACGATTCCAGCTGGATCTGGAGCTGCCCAGATGTGTTGAGATAAGAGACAGAGAGGATAGGGGATTAGTAGGGAATGGCACAGGTCACCCATGGGTCAAATGTGGGTGACCCACACCTGACCCATGGCAAAAACGAACCCATCAACCCATGGGTCGACAGGTGTTGGGTGTCGGGTGCATGCCGCACCCGCATGCCTGTGGCACATTGTGTCATACGTCGCGTTCATGCCGACACAAATGCGCAGTATGCACATGCACCAACATGAACATGCAGTATGTGTATGCACCGACTCGACCATGCAGTATGCATATGTGCCAACTCGAACATGCTGTACGTGCATGCGCCAACTCGAACACGCTGTACGTGCATGCGCCGACACGAATGTGCTGTACATGTATGCGCTGACTCGAATGTGCAGTACACATATGCGCCGACTCAAACATGCTGTACATGTACGTGCCAACTCGAACATGCTGTATGCGTATGTGCCAACATGGACACATTGTATGCGCACACGCTAACGCGCTGTATGTGCACGTGCCAACACGAATGTGTTGTATGCGTGCATGTATGGCTCATTGGTGTCGGTGCATGCGTGTCATACATATGCGGCACATGTGTCGTATGCACATGGCAGCATGTGTGTGTCGTATGCACGTGGCGGCATGTGTGTGTCGTATGCGCGTGCATGTCGTACGCACACATGTATGACAGGAGCGAGTCTCTGGTTTGGTGTCATGTGCGTGTGCATGCATGCATACATGGTTGACACGCCGGGTTGGGCTGGGTCACAGGTGCATGCATGTATACATGGTTGACGCGCCGGGTTGGGCCAGGTCACAGGTTCCCTCGGCTTGACCCACACCCAAACCCAAGGGCACCCGACCCGGTAACCCGTGTGGGTTGGCTGAACCCATGCTATTCCCTAGGGATTAGGGAGGAACTAGGAGGAGATATGAGATTGGAAGCACAAAGATGTGCATATATGCAGGAAATGGACTCAGGAAATATATTTGGGAATGAAAGAGTGTCAGAATAAACAAAAGTACTATTAGCATGATGGAAAAATATATACAAACATACTGCATGCATATATAGAAGTGGCAGATCGAGATATGGTGGCCTATATGCTAGGTGCCCACTGAGGGGAAGGAGATACAAGGGATGAAAGGGCATCAGATACACCCAGAGTACGATCCATGGGGCAAAAATGAATTACAGGACACATATAGATAGAGAGACGAACCACTCACATGCTAGGAAGCAGAAGAGGATGCATCTGAGGCATATGTATACAGGTGATGCACATTTACCAGTACAGAAACAGGGAACAATGTCGACACAGGAGTCAAGAGGAACATAAGAAGTATGAAAGAGTATTTTCACACTTAGTTGGGCTATAAAAACAGGGCACACATAAATAAATTGGAAACATGGTAAGCCACATTGGATCGACCACATGTGGACACCATCTCAGGGTAGTTATGCAGGAGATAGGGAATGGCATGGATCACCCATGGGTCAAATGTGGGTGACCCATACCTGACCCATAGGGAACCTGAACCTGTCAACCCATGGGTCAATGGGTGTCAGGTGCATGTCACACTCACATGCATGCAATACATTCTTGTCGTATGTTGCATTCACACTGACACAAATATGCAGTAATAAATACAAACATGCTGTATGTATATGTGTTGACACAAACATGCTGTATATGTATGTATTGACACAAATGCTGTAGAGTTGCTCTAGGTAATTAATACCTAAAAGCCTGTGCATACTGGTCATTTTCTGTGATGGGATGTAATGTAGTCATTTGGCACAGCTGGATTCAGGTCTGTGACTTATGAGGCCACTATATGGTGTGTAATTGAGGATATATAATAGAATGTAGCGTGACTATGTGTGACCTGTGATGCAACATGACCGTGACTGTGAGATGTCACATATGGGCTTGAGCTTGAGCTTGTACTTGGACTTGAATACTAGAGTCTAGACTTTCTAGACTTAGTTGTGAGTTGGATTTGGAGACTGACTTAAGACTTTAACTTGTGAACTTGTTATTACAGAGGTGAGCCAGAGGCCTTTATATACAAAAACCAAGCAATGATGCAAAATGATGCGAGAGGTTGGCTATGTTAGTTAAATGACAAAGTATGAGAACAAAGTATACAAAAGAGGAAACTATGGAGAAACTCTAGAGAAATGGTACAGCATTGAGGCTGCACGAATAGAGGCTAGGGGCTATGATAGGGGAAGACTAACCAAAAAGGTAAGGATGATGAGTAACAATGAGAAAAGACTAACAGAATAGGAAACAGGTCTGAGACAAGCCAAGAAAAGGAGAAACATATAAAAGAAACAATAAGGAAGTCCACCAATAAACATCTAACAACCTTGTCCACTACTCCTGAGGGGCCTTAGGATGAGTCAGGAGACTGACTCATCTCAGAGTATTTCCAGGTCACAGGCAACATATATTCCTCAATTTCTCCAGTATCCAATCCAAGGATAAGGGTCTGGGAGTAGGAGGACTAATGGGTATAAGATCATGCACTCTCATCTTGTGGTTAAGAGTGAGTTGAATGGAGTGGGTGGGGTAATCAGGATGGGATGGTGCCCTGAACTCTGCCTTGTATTCCACTCTACTCCTATCACAATATGCTGGTCTAGATGTCATTCCAAGAAATATGTATAGTTCTCGGCTTTTTGGGAAATAGACTGCATCTCCTATTGCATATGACTGAGTGTAGATTGGATGGGATCTTCTTCTGAGTGAGAAATGTGCTGGGGGAGGCATGCGAAGATAATGATGTGTTAATGGTTCTGCCTGGATGTATGTGTCCTAGGACGGGTGTTGTAGCATTGCATGGGAATGAGCTCTGAAGAAGACATGATGATAAATTGGGAGTCTGAAGATTGAAGTGCTGAATAGAATGGTTGGCTGTGTGATGTGGCAACAGTAAAGGCAATATGGGTTGAGTGCTGTCAGAGTCAAATTTGTAACATGGTTGAGATCGATTGCTTTACTGTCAATGTGCTGTACATGCATGTGCTAACACAAATGTGACATATGCACGCATGTCAACACAAACTTGACATACACATGTGTATCATATGTGTTCATGTTGGCACATGTATGTCATATGCATGTGTGTATGGCACATTCATGTTGTACGTGTGCGTATGCAGCACATGTGTGTTGTACATGCACACATACAACAGGAGCCAGTGGATGTTATACACATGCGCATGCATACATACATTGATGATACACTAGGTTAGGCCAGGTCATGGGTGCTCTCGGCTTGACCTGCACCCAAACCCAAGGGCACCTGACCCAGTGACCTATGCAGGTTGGCCTAACCTGTCAAGTCCACAATACTGAGCTCTAGTTCACTCGGCAGTACCAACCAAATGACCCTTACCATTTAATCCCACAACAAGCCATTCCTCACCAGTACATTGTCTCGGCTTGGTACATTCAGCACATCATTTGATTTACTCTCCCTACCCCATCCCCTCTATTCTTCATTATTCTTTCATCCTCCATCCTTTTCTTTACCTGTTTCCCTGCTGGACAATTGCTATTCACTTATTCTTCGGTCATAGCCCTATTGTATTATGTTTGGCCAATTTTCCATTGATCTATTCTCACCCACTATCTCATTATTCTATCCTCATTTACATTCCTTATTCTATTCTTGATCATTGTGGACAATACCTCCACATGATTCTTCAAACCTTATTGTTCTCCATTCATTATTTCACCCTGTTCCACATCTCCCTTCTTAACCTATATAAGTAGTGAATGTATGTAGATAGTTCTTCACGCTGAATATCAACTTGGTTTATATCCTCTCATCTTCCCTTCTCCCGTCTGAAGTCCCTTACTTGGGCTAACACTCTCAGTACTCTCCAGAGTCTTTCTTCTATCCAAATTAGTGGCATGCACAGAAGAGCAGGGTGCAACGCACAAGTATGTTGAAGCCAAGCCACTGTCAAGTACACGTACTGAGACCCGTCTCTTCGGCAGTGCCGACCAAGCAGCCATCCTATGCTCATGTCCAAGTGTCCATGCCACATGCATATCACTTGGTACGCCGGTCTGGGCTCAGCACATCCACCATCCACACTCCCTGTCCTCACCCCTCACATACTCTACGCCACTCACCATTTATTAATCCCACCACGCCTACTCCTCACCCTTCGATCCGCCTCACCTCGGGACTTCCTGTCCTTGTATGACCTCGGCCATGGCTACATTGTTTTATAGTTGGTCGCTCCCTATTGTCCTATCCTTGGCCACATTTCTATTATTCTATCCTTTATTGTTCTATCCCCATTTTACATTCCTTCATTCTAATTTTACTCATTGTGGACAATAACCACATGCTCTGCATACCTTGTTGTCTCACATTCCTTATTCCACATGTCGCTTCTTAAACCTATATAAGTAGGACATGCATGTACATATTTCCTCATTCTGGGTATCGACTAGGCTTAGGCCCTTCTACCTTCTTCCCCTCTGTTAAGTCCTTGACTTGGGCCAGCATCATCAGCATCCTCCCAAGTATCTGTCTGTTGCAAATCGGTAGCACACACAGCAAGTAGGGTGTAATGCACGAGTACGTTGATGCCAATGCCACTACTCTTGGCCTGCAGGACTTGGCCATTGTCTGCCTGACCTTTCGGCAGTCCCAAAGTCCGTCAGTACCCGAAGCATGACAGCCACCCCGATCGGTCTGCAGGACTTGCCCAATTCCCACCTGCATAATTGGCATTACCGATACCTAACATAACCCATGCTATTCACTAGCAGGAGATCATGCATCAGACTCAAGTTCTTTCCAATGATGGTGACCATGGAGAAATAGGATTAAAACTATAGATAAATCGAAATACACTCAATGATGTATTCCCACTCAGTCTGGGGATGTGAGTGATGCTGACAATGATAATAGCCCAGTATGATAACACGAGTGATTCACACTTCATTGACTACAACAATAAGCATCGTTCTTTGAGTGTGAGACTAGTTCATTGTTATCTAGCCTCTTATAGATACAGGAGGACAATAAAATACACCTGCACAGGCTGTTTTAATGGAGAACCCAATTAAGAAATTATACTCCAGAGATTCACTTAGTCTGTTATCAAAAGAGTATTGCAATAAAGAATTAATGAAATCTCTTGTAGCTGTGCAAAGTGTCTTTATTGATTCTGATCTGGGTCGTTTGTCCAAAGAGAATATTTAAGGGGGGTCTTGTCAGGTATCTTGTCCGTTACATATAGAATTAATAGTTTAAGAGTGTTAAACTATTAGTTCTAGACTGGTTTAGATTTATTTCCACTTTTCTATTTTTGAGTTGATTTAGTTCTTTCTTAGTTTTTATGGATTTAGGTTATGAGGGTAACCTGCCACTTCAGTAGCAAGGTTAAAGTTTACTCTTCAGAATAAACCTAATCAACAAGTCTTCGGACTCATTGTAGAAGGTAGCTTCTGGTCTTCGGACCAGTTACTTAAGAAGACTTCAGTCTACTTATGAGAGTGCTGCTGGCACTTGCTTAATCCTGTGGATTGATGTGGGTGAAAAATGATTGTTATTTTACGCTACAAAACTAGCTTCTTTTATACTAATTCTAAGCTAATTATGTAATCTCCTGATAAGGCAATTCCTTCATGAAGCTTGTGGAGGTGTTCAGAAGGTATTGGAATGCCTTGGAAGCTTGTGGAGTCATTGTGTCACCATTGTCACTACTTTTACAATACGGAAATATAATATTCCCACGACTGGTACTCTCATGACTGGTCATGTCACGAAATATTAATATTATGTAAGTCATGCTTCTGGACTGACCATTTATGTAATTAGTATTATATAAGTCCAGGAATTTGTTGTACATTGTGGACTG
>QLPI01010025.1:0-38882 GCA_003314275.1 Chroogomphus rutilus
AAAAATACAAATAAAAGTGAGAAAAATTAAGAGTTCAAAAGCGCACAGAATGATACCAAAATAGATATAATATTACAATATATTGAGATTGTTCTCTCAGGGGTGAGATGCAAGTTTGCACCCAACACATACTTCCTCATTCTGGGTATCGACTAGGCTTAGGCCCTTCTACCTTTTCCTCCTCTGTTAAGTCCTCGACTTGGGCCAGCATCATCGGCATCCTCCCGAGTACCCATCTGCTGCAAATCAGTGGCATGCATGGCAGGTAGGGTGCAATGCACGAGTATGTTGAAGCCAACACCACTACTCCCGGCCTGTAGGACTTGGCCGTTCTCATCCAGTACCTTGGCATTCCCGAAGCTTGACAGACTCATAACTTCCACAGGCTTTCAGGACTTTCCATTCCTTTCCACACCCTTCCACTAATTTCAGGAAAGTCTTGCCTTATTGGGGAGTTACATAATTAGCTTAGAATTTGTATATATAGAGACTAGTTCTGTAGCGTAAAAGTAACTTTAATCAATCTTACTCTTATCCATAATCCACAGGATTATCTAGTGCAGCAAGCACTCTTATATAAGTCGGTCCAAAGACCACTTAGGTACATTGGTCCAAAGACCAGTTGCCACCCTTTCCATCAACAGGTCCAAAGACCAATTGGCAAACAAGAGGTTCATTCCGAAGAACAAAGCTCACCCTTCTACCGAAGTGGAAGGTTCTTGGCTAAAAAGAAAAGGTACACAAAAACATAGTAAAAGAACTAAACCCAGATTATATAGAACATCAAGTGGAAATAATCCTAGGCAAGGGTAGAACTAATAGTTTACGCTCATAAACTATTATTCCTACATGTAATTGACAAGGTACCTGCCAAGGCCCCCTCTAAACAATTCTTTTTGGATGACAAACCCAGACTGGCATTCACTTGCGATCATCTTGTCGGAGAACTTGATTAGGCTTTATTCACACCAAAGTTTTGTCATGCTTCTCGGGTTAAATCATTAATGGTTCCAAAACAGGTTGTTCTGTTACGATCGTAGGAGGGGGAGAAAAAGAAGGAGGAGGCCCAGAAGGCAGAGGAAGAGCAGATGTGTCAAGTGCACGTACCGAGTAACAGGTAACTTGGCAGTGCCAACTGAATGATCAGTCTAATTCCATGCGCAAGTGACCAAGCCACACATAAGTCACTTGGTACATCAGTCTTGGCTTGGCACATTCATCATCCACACTCCCCATTTCCATCCCTCTTCCACTCTTCCCCCATTCATTATCCATTAATCCCCACCCTGTTTATTCTCTATTTCTTGGCCTGTTTTACCTTGGGACATTTTACCATTGTTTTATCCTCGGCCATGACCCTATTTTTTATATTCGATCACTTTCTATTATCCTATTCTTGGCCACGTTTCTATTATCTTATTTTCATTGTTTTATTCTCGTTTACTTTCCTTATTCTATTCTTGATCATTGTAGACAATACCTCCACATACTCTGCACACCTTATTGTTCCCCATTCCTTATGCCACCCTGTTCTACATCTTGCTTCTTAACCTATATATGTAAGTAGCGAATGTATTCTTCACTCTGAATATTGACTAGGTTTATACCTTTTTCAGCAATCCTACTTTGCTACCTTTCTTAGCCACATGGTCTAGACCTTGGTCTATGCCTCAGGGGAGTGTTGGGAGGTGGGCTGTGTAGGTATGTACCAGGTGGGATAGGTGGTAGGAGGAAGAGGGAGTCACTTGACATGGTGAACCAGTCACATGATATTGGAGGGTGGGAACAGATTATATAAATGCTGACCAATTGCTGACTCAGAAACATCCACACGGACCACAACCATCTATAGTATAAAGTTCATCTGGTGGGCCTGTGGGCGTTTTTGGTCAGCTTTGAGTCAGCATTTATATAAGCCCTTCCCACAATGCAAATTTTGCAATTCGAACACCGCCAGGTCATGTGACTGGTTCAAAAACCGCGTCTCCCTTTCTTCCCCCACTGTGCAGTCCCCTGGTCTCGAGGAAACACGTCGGCGTGTGCTCGGTGCACACCATCTTCGTGTTGTGCACCCACCACATGCAGATCTCTTTCCTCGATCCATGCACCCCACCTCCCGCGCCTCCCTTTCTTCCCCCACTGTGCAGTCCCCTGGTCTCGAGGAAACACGTCGGCGTGTGCTCAGTGCACACCATCTTCGTGTTGTGCACCAACCACACGCTGACCTCTTTCCTCGATCCGTGCACGCAGGCGACACCAGTGCACACACGTCCTGCCTCCCACCATCGCCACCCTCCCGACCGGTACGCTGGCACTCGACACGATGCGGCAAGAGCACCCCACCTCCCGACACTCCCACGTGTGGGGCTGTCAGGATGTGTGGTGCATTGGTGTTGCTGCAGCATGCATGATGGAGAATAGACCTCGGCGTGTGCTGGGCATGCCACATGTTCGCATTGTGCACCCACCGCACGCCGACGTCCGTCCTCCAGCACGCACAATGCAGTCCACACCCGTGCACCCCACCTCCCGACACCCCCACGTGTGGTGCGCCGGTGTCGCCGCATCGTGCATCATATCGGGTGCACTACAGCCTGGGAGATGCCCCCACATGCATAGCAGTAGGGTACGCTGGCACCCAACACGACGCAGCGACACCTGAGCATCCCACCTCCCAACACTCCCACGTGTGGGGCTGTCAGGACATGCGGTGCGCTGGTGTTGCTGTGTCGTGCATTGTCTCGGGTGCCCTACACCCTGTGGGAGCAACGGTCGAGGAGCGCCGCATCAAGAGCCCAAGATGACCCTGATTTGGCTGGCTCAAGCCTCGCGTTATCAAGACTGTGCTGGGGTTTCCAATGACTTTGTTTGCGTTAGCCTTCACGCGTAGGATCCTCCGCTTCATTGCGTGTGGCACCCTAGGGTATGCTAAGTTCCTCACAGTCTATCAAGGCATATGTCCGATCTCAGTTTCCGCGTCGTGGACCAACAATCTTTCAGCCCAACGGTGGAACGTGAATCGCCGGCACATCGGCATCGAGCGCATGGTATGTACCTTTTTTTTGTTGGAGGGTTTATTGTTGTTTTGACACATGCCACGCTCCCTCTTCCTCCCACCACCCTTTCTACCTGGTGCGCTGGTATCGCTGCATTGTGCGTGGCGGAGGAAACACCTCGGCATGTGCTGGACACCACAAACATATACTTACATGCACGCTTCGCTCACGCACCCGGTGATGTCGGGCTCACACATATTCAGTGGAATCTGAGGTGCGTGTACTTTCTACCGCTTCAGTCACATCTAATACAGTGCATACTCAGGCCATCTACCTCGCTGCCAAAGAATATCATGCATGCATGTTTTTTTTTTGGTTCTTTTGGTTTTGGAGGGCTTATTCTATCACACTTGCACAATGGCAGCAAAAGATCCATTCACTGTTGCCAACCGCCATGCAATGGATGCTCCCACCCCATGCACTAATTGATACACTCCCTATTGGCATTGACCATAGAGAGACACATCAATAGAGATATATCAGTCGGAATTAAATATTGGTAAATATTTAATTCCCACTGATATGTCTCTATTTCTATGTGTGAGAGGGATTGTGGCAGTTGTGGTGTTTTTTTTTAAAAAAAAGGAGGGAAGAGGTTTGTCTTGGCGACCTCATGGATGCAGCAGTGTGCGGCTGAGAGGTGGCCGCAGGGCCGCCGTCCTTGCAAAGGTGGCTGCCAGGCCACCGTTCTTACAAAGGTTGCCACCAGGCGTGGCGAAGTCACTCGCAGGGGGCCGTAGGGCCGCCGTCCTTGCAAAGGTGGCTGCTAGGCCACCGTTCTTGCAAAGGCTGCTGCCAGGCATGGCAAAGCCACCTCGCAGGTGGCCATAGGGCCGCCGGCCTTGCAAAGGTGGCCACTAGGCCACCGTTCTTGCAAATGCTGCCGCCAGGCGGCAGTGGCGCAGCCACCTTGCTGTGCCTTCCACCCGAAGGGCGGAGTGCAGCTAGTAGTATAAATGTCTGAGATATATTGTAGTTATATTAGGTAAGTCATAGTAGTATATGAATAGTATGCAAATAGTTTGCAAATTTTCTATTTATTTGATGGGAGAATTTTCATATCCCTATCATGTAAGAGTGATAATTTATATAAAGTTGTGAATTCTTTGGTTGTATAAGTGCCTTCATGTAACTATAAGGCTGTTATGGCCCATGCCCCAATAAACCCATATTAGTCCCCACAACCGCCCGCACCTTTTCTGAAACTTTCCGACTGTTAAAAGTCTGGAACAATTGCTTTCTGTAAATCTGTTACATCAACCTGAAGTTCCATAATCCTGAACCCCTGCAATTCCATGACCTAGGTTCCACTCCTTGATAAACAACATGCAGGATCATCTGTTAAGCTTTGGTAATGCCGAAGATGTGGGCGAGTAACAGCCAAGTCCTGCAGCCAGGAAGTAGTGGCTTTGGCTTCAACATACTCATGTGTTGCGCCCTACTTGCCGTGCGTACCACCAATTTGGGACAGAGAAAGTACTTGGGGGGTGCCAAAAGTGCCAGCCCAAGTAGAGGACTTTACAGAGGAAAGAGGAGACAAGGGGCCTAAGCCTAGTCAATACCCAGAATGAGGAAGTATGTACATGCATGTCCTACATATATAGGTTAAGAAGCAAAATGTAGAATAAGGAATGTGGAACAATAAGGTATGCAGAGCATATAGGGATATTGTCCACAACGAGTAAAATTAGAATGAAGGAATGTAAATGGGGATGGGACAATGGAAATAGAATAATAGGAATATGGCCAAGGATAGGACAATAGGGAGTGCCCAACTATAAAACAAGGGTTGTGGCCAAGGGACAGGATGTTCCGAGGTAAGGCGGATCGAGGAATAATGAGTAGACATGGTAGGATTAATGGATGGTAAATGGCATGGAGTAGATGAGGGATGGGGACAAGGAATGTGGATGGTGGATGTGCCAAGCCGAGACAGGCATACCAAGTGATTTGCATGCAGTGTGGGCACTTGTACGTGGATATAGTCTGACTGCTTGGTTGGCACTGCCAAATTACTGGAATCTTGGTACGTGTACTTGACATTATCACATACCTCACTCCCTTGTTCTTTCTTTTCTATCACCCCCTTGTATTCCTTTCTCTCCCTTGTCTTTACTCAGCAAAGATAGTACAAGGATTAGTTACATGTATATAAACCCCCAGTCAACTGGACTATTTGCCAGTATGAATATTGACTTAATCTTCATCATAGTTCCCAATTCAGTTTCAGTAAACTTTCTAACTTTCTGAAATTAGGGACAGACAATCGAGGAGGGCACAACACATAAGTTGAAGCCAAGTCCCTTCCATCTCAAACACTTGAACGACTAGTCATATAACCTAATACCACAAACAACTCTAAGTCCCCAGCACTCCCCATCTTTCCACCTTTCCACCTCCATCCGTAAATCTGCAATCTCTATTCCCTTTGCTATTGGAGTCTCGACCCCCTTGATGGAAACCCTTTGGAAGCCTCCGGAAACCCCCCCAGAAGTATCTAACTAAGTGCCTGATATGCAGATTTAACAAAGGCTTGTCTTGGCAACCATATCCTCCAGATGCCATCCATCACTATTTATATATTATGATGCAGGAGCTTTTTACAGCCCTATTGAAAAATTAGTTCTGAATTTGAGAGTAAACTCTTTGCTGATGTTTACTATATATGGTCATTTCAGCCTTATACCAGCTCAGCCACAGGCAAAACATGATATAGCCTCAGCCTATAGCAACTAGATGTAACCATCTGGCAAGTGTCATAATGTTTTTCATCTAGGGCTGTGTCATTTTCAAAGTTCCTATCATTTCTTAGACATTAAACCTCTTCCAGTCCTCCCTCAATGTAAGGTCTTGGATGGGCAAAGCCTAGAAGGGGAGTGGGCAGTATTTATTCACAAGGGAAATCTGGTAGAGAGTAATGGCAGTATCATTTATGACCCCCAAAAAGCTCCTAAAACATAATCTGTAAATAGTATGTAAATAGTATGTGAATAATACATGAATAGTATGCATACTAGTACTATTCACAAATTATATTGCAGGAGCTTTTTTTGGGTCATAAATGATATTGCTGATAGGACTATGGGCAACTTGTGCAGTAGTTTAGAGAGTTTCTAAGGTAATCTAAGGGATTTTACTCCTCAGTGTTGTCAACAACTGAGTATTTATTCAGGAAAATACCTAAGAGATTTTACTACAGTGTAAATAATTGAAAAATCAGTCGTAAATATACAAATATTTATACAGTTGGCTCACCTCCTCAGTGTTGTCAACCACTGAGGAGGAAGGTGTACATGGGTGTTGCTTCACCCATATATATGCCTGAGCCGGCCCCTATACCACCTCTTCAGTATGGAGCCAATCTACCAGTCCCTTCCCAGGGAGCCGGCCACATGCATTATGTGGTGTCTGTGTAAGCGTGTGTGAGTAGTATACAAAAATACAAAATAACTTCCTCAGTTTTAAGGATTAAAATACACAATAAATTTTGAAAATTTCAAAATTAAATTTCACATAAGATGCAACCGAAATCGATAGAAAAAGAAAATATATTGAGATTGGCCTCTCAGGGGTGAGATGCATATATGCACCCTACATTTGCCATTACTCTCTGTACACTATTTGTGTACTATTCATGTACTATTTGGGTACTATTTGAGTACTATTTATCAGGGGACAACCCGCTTTCCAGACCAAGCTAAAACTCAAGAGTAGAAAGCAACGGGGCATGGACCAAGGAGATTGACAGCCTGTTAAGATCACGTATCCGGCGCTTAGCTAGTGTTTCTAGAATTGTTTCCAAGGGTTCCCAACGGTCTCCGGAGTTCCTTGTTTCTGGAGTATTTGGATTACGGAGGTCGGTTCAGACGGAGGGACGGAAGGATGGAAGCGCGTGGGGTTTCAGACTGTTCGCGGTTTAGGTAAATTGACTAGTCGTTCAAGTGGTGCAGGGTCGCAGGGACTGGCTTCGACTTATGTGTTGCGCCCTCCTCGATCGTCTGTCCCTAATTTCAGAAAGTTGGACAGTTACCAGAACTGAATTGAAACTATGATGCAGAACTAATTCAATATTCGTACTGGCAAATAGTCCAGTCGGGTAGTGGCTTATATACATGTATCTATCCTTGTACTATCTTGTGCCGAGTAAAGACAAGGGGATGGGAAAAGTACAAGGGTCTAAATGGGGGGTGAGAACAAGGGGTGAGGTATACGTCGGTTTAAGGTTGTCTAAGTGTGGAACCTTGTTTTCCGGAGTTGCGGAAAGTGTCGGGGTCGGACGCCGTAGTTTTCTGGTCGGGTTTGCAGAAAGTCTGTTTCGGAGAGTGGTCTGAGTCGGTTCATAACACAGCCTGAGGAAGGGATGGATGTGAGCATGCTTTCCTTAAGTCAGGCAAACTGACAGTGGTCCCGTACAATGCCCAACCAAGATTCTGACAACCCAAGCTAGTTACCAGGAGTCTGGTTTGATAAGATTATGAGCAGTAGGTTGAAGAGTTTCTAAGACAGATTAATATATCTAATTAATTTTCTCCTCAGTGTAGTCAACCACTATAAATATATTCAAGGAATATACCTAATTAATTTTCTTACAGAGTAAAAAGAAAGAAAATCAGCCTTAATACTACATGAATTATACTATATAACTCACCTCCTCAGTGTAGTCAACCACTGAGGAGGGAAGCATATACGAGTGAAGTTTCACTCGCATATATATTAGACCTGGCTTCTGACCCTATCGAAGGTTTAAGCCAGGCTACCGGTCCCTATCCAGGGAGCTGGCCATGTGCATCGTGTTGTGCATGGGTAGGGAATAGCACGGGTTTGGCCAACCCGCACGGGTCACCAGGTCGGGTGCCCTTGGGTGCGGGTGCGGGTCAAGCCCAGAGCACCCGTGACCCGGCCCAACCCGGTGCATCAACCATGCACGCGTACGACACCCAACCGGCCACTCGCTCCTGTCGTACGTGTGCGCATATGACACGCACGTGCATACGACACACATGCGCCGCACACGCATACGACATGCATGTGCCGCACGTGCATACGATACACACGCGCCACACCGTATGACATGCACGCGCCGACACCAACAAGCTGTACATGCACGCGTACAATGCGTTCGTGTCGGCGCATGCACATACAACGCGTCCATTTCGGCGCGTTCGAGTCGGCGCGTACGCGTACAGCGCGTTTGTGTCGGCTCGTTCATGTCGGCGCGTTCATGTCGACGCGTCCGTGTACTGTGCGTTCGTGTTGGCGCGTGCATGTACAGCGCGTTCGTGTCAGCACGAACGCAACATACGACACAAACGCGCCGCAGGCATGCGGGTGTGCCATGCACCCGACACCCGTCGACCCATGGGAAAAAACCCATGGGTTGATGGGTTCGTGTTTCTCACGGGTCGGGTGCGGGTCACCCACATTTGACCCGTGGGTGACCCGTGCCATTCCCTATGCATGGGTAAGCACCTATAACTAGCATACATATAGAAATACAATATCTCCCTCAGTTTTGAGGGTAAAAATACAAATAAATGAGAGAAAAAAATCAGAAATTAAAAGTGCACAGAATGATACTAAAATCGATATAAAAATACAATATATTGAGGTTGGTCTCTCAGGGGTGAGATGCATGTTTGCACCCTACATGGTTTCCATACTTTAGGGCCTAACTGGGGGTAAAGTATGTTAAAGAAGTAAGGCACAGGCAAAGGGTATATAGAGTATGGACTCACTGACAAGGGACCTTAGGATTTCCTCTTAGGATTTCCCCTTTGTCAGGTGATCCCCCCTCCTTCTTGCGTACATAGACAGTATCTAAATACTTAGGATTTCCTCCTTGTCAGCTCTGTGTGATAGCCCACAGGCACTACAAGGGGTTGCCCTTACAAAGAGGATGTTTTCTTCTGAGCAAAGGAGATGGGATATATGTTAAACTTCAGGAACCTGAGAATGCTGGCCCTTCTTAAATACATTGGATCAAGGAACCACAATCATCCTGATAACCACCCATCAAGCCATGTCATAGGAACCAGGCACTATCAGATTATGACATTTCTGATGCCCAGTCAAATAATTTTCCCAACAAGTCTCCAAATTGAATTGGCTGTATCCTCTATGGAAACATTATCAAAATTACATAATTCTTGATTTCACACATAGTCCTTAACAAGACCTCTCCTACATACACCAACATATTGGCTTTGTTTGGCCCTGTTGTGATGATATGTGACCATGGAGCAGAAAGTGCAAAACATTAGGACAATTTTTGAGTCACTGTGTCTATCATAGCTTATTGCCTCTGGGAAGGCTAAAACAGTAGTACAATTGTCCAAAACACTGTAAACTATCACCAACCAACCTGTTATTTCATAATGTTAAGTCTCTGTATTGCCAATAGTATGGATAGGAGTCAGCCAAGTCCTGCAGACCAATCAAGGTGGCTAGGCATTAATATACTCATGGCTTTCACCCTGCTGTTCTGTGCATGCCACTAATTTGGACAGTAGAAGGACCCAGGAGGGTGCCAAGAGTGTCAGCCCGAGTAAGGGACTTCAGATGGAAGGAGGGAGGACTAGAGAATGTAAACCAAGTTGATATTTAGAGTGAAGAACTATCTACATACATTCACTACTTATATAGGTTAAGAAACAAGATGTGGAATAAGAAATTGTCAAGCTTTGGGCCTGCCGAGGTGTTGGACGGGAGTGGCCAAGTCCTATAGGCCAGGAGTAGTGGCTTTGGCTTCCACATACTCGTGCGTTACACCCTACTCTTTCATATGTGCCACTGATTTGCAACAGACAGGGTACTCTGGAGGATGCCGATGATGCCGGCCCGAGTAGAGGACTTAACAGAGGAGAAGAAGGTAGAAGGGTCTAAGCCTAGTCGATACCCAGAATGAGAAAATATGTACATGCATGCCCTACTTATATAGGTTTAAGGAGCCATATGTGGAATAAGGAATGTGAGATAATAAGATATACAGAGCATGTGGTTATTGTCCACAACGAGTAAAATTGGAATGAAGGGATGCAAATGGAAATAGAACAATAAAAGATAGGATAATAGAAATGTGACTAAGGATAGGACAATATCTTAAATACTGTGATGGGGAATAATGGTTGGTAGATGGACTAGCTATTATGGTACAAGGAATTGTAGCTATAGGATGTGTAGCTAATTTTCTATGTAATTATATGCTCTTACGCAGACGATGCACGTCGGGTTGATCGTATGTAAGCGCTGGTCCGAGGAGCTGGCGGCGATCTGACTGAAAGTCGTGTAGGTTGATTGTGGGTGATCCACAACAGTGAAATAGATCAATAGAGGTGTGAGTGTGATATATAGCACCTATATTATTATCCCCGCTGGGTCCACAGCCTTGAATGACGACGAGTGGTGATTTGACCCGATGCGGCTTGACGTCATGTGAGTGCGTCAAGTAGATATCAAATATAAGTGCAGGGGGTTTTTGGTATGAGAGACTACTATTATTCGTCCTAGTTACTTTCTCTTTATACAAGTAAATCCTGTAACTAAAATATGATCCGTAATTAACGGATTCTGTGGAGCATATGCAGGGTCGGCCCACTATGGGCTGCCCCGATGGAATCTTCATAGAGATATGACACCTGTCAGTGGTGCCATTTGAATAGAACTACTTCTCCCTTTGTTCCCTTCTTGTCTGCAACATTTATCGCCTCTCTGAGCCGTGTCTCATGTCTCATTCTCCTGTTTCTCAGTCATCTGTCCTCGGTGACTGTATATATGCACCCCGGTTTCTTCAATTCTTGTTCCTTTCCATGTGAGTCTCTTCCCCTATGTTCCTTCTATCTCCTCCTATCTGCTTTCCCTTTGTCTCCTTCCGTATTCCATACATTTTGGCTCTTCCGGCCCCTACATCTCCTGATCATCCGGGCACTTTGTCAAGCCCCGGATACCAAGCTCTGGTTCACTCGGTAGTACCGACCAAACAACCCTTGCCTTTAGCCCCACACACCAGTGACAAGGCATCCCTCGCCAGTACATGGTCTCGGTCTGGTACATTTGGTTCATCATTTGGTTCACTTTCCTCATCCCATCCCCTCTATCCTTTGTCATTCTGTTATTCCCTGTCCTTCCCCTTGCCTGCTTACCTTCAGGGCATTCACTCTTTGTTGTCACTTGGCAGTGGCACTATTGTTTTATGCTCAGCCACTCCCTATTGTTTTATGTTCTGCCATTCTCATTGTTCTATTCTCACTCACTCTTTTGTCCTCAGCCATACTTTATTGTTCTATTATTGTCCACATTCCTTGTTCTATTCTTGATCATTGTGGACAATACCTCCACATGATTCTTCATACCTTATTGTTCTCCATTCCTTGTGCCACTCTGTTCCACATCTCACTTATTAGCCTATATAAGTAGCCAATGTATGTAGATAGTTCTTCGTTCTGGAAATCAACTAGGTTTACGCCTTCTTGTCCTCCCTTCTCCTGTCCCAAGTCCTTTACCTGGGCCGACACTCTCGGCACTCTCCCAGGTATCCCTCTGTCCCAAATCAGTGGCACGCATGGGAAGTAGGGCGCAACGCACGAGCACGTTGAAGCCATGCCACTACTTCTAGCCTGCAGGACTTGACCTTTACCCGTCCGACCCCTTCGGCTCTCCCGAGGCCTGTCAGTATGTACGGTGCTTGACACACTTAGCGTCTAAGTCACTGCCGGTTTATGTCTCTCACACGGTAACTACTAGTAAGTCCATGTACTATACTACTTTCAACTGCATGCTCACTAATACTTGTTCTGTACGCTGTTTTACACTATTCTTTCCATGTTATACAATCAGATCTGTGTCCAAATATATTTTTTGTCCTTTTCTCATCCCTCACTCCCTTCTCCCCATTCCTTCCACCGTTCATCACAACACAATAGGGAGTGCCCAGCTATAAAACAATGGTTGGGACCAAAGATAAAACAAGGACAGGAAGTCCCGAGGTGGGGCGGGTTGAAGAATAAGGAACGGATGGTCTAGGTTTAATGGTTGGTAGAATGAGGAAGAGTGGACAAAGGATAGGGGTGTAGAGGGTGTATGTGCTAAACTGAGACCAGCACACTAAGTAATTTGCATGTGGCTTGATCACTTGGGCATGGTTGTAGCCCGATGTACTTGGTTGGCACTGCCGAATTGCCAGACACTTGGTACGTGTACTTGACAGGAATGGAGAACAATAAGGTATGTAGAGCATGTAGAAGTATTGTCCACAATGATCCAGAATAGAATAAGAAATGTAGACAAGAATAGAATACTGAAAATAAGATAATAGAAATGTGGCCAAGAATAGAATAATAGAGAGTGACCGAATATAACAATAGGGTCATGGCCAAAGATAAAACAATGGCAAAATATCCCAAAGTAGCATGGGTTGAGAAATAAGGAGTAGAAGGGGCAGGATTAGTGAATGATGAGTGGGGAAGAGTGGATGAGGGATAGGAATAGGAAATATGAATAGTGAATGTGCTAAGCTGAGACCGATGTACCAAGTGACATATGTGTAGATTGGTCACTTGTGTATGGAATTGGACTGATTGTTCGGTCAGCACTGCTGAGTTACTGGGTACTTGGTACATGCACTTGACACATCAACAGTATGCAGACACCTAGGCAGTGGTGAAGAAGAAAAGGCCTCATCTGTCACAGAAGCATAGGAAAGAGAGAATAGAGTTTGCAAGAAGATATAATGATTGAACTTTGTATGACTAGGAGAGAGTAGTATGGTCAGATAAGACTAAAATAAATTACCTTAGGTTAGATGGCAGGAAATAGGCTTAGAAAAAGGCAAGGAAGAGGCTGAGTGATAGACTGGTACAGTCGCAGACACTCAAAGCCTGCTTTTTTTATTCCAAGAGAATGGCTCATGTAAATCTTTTAATTTTTACAGAATCAGATTCATACTGCAAAAAGGAGTTGATTTAGCTTTTTTTTTTTTTTTTCTTTTTTTTTTTGAATTTTTACTGACTTTTCAGGGGGTGGCTGAATTTTAGGACCAAATTTTATATATATTCTGCTGATGTAATCAAAGTTTGGTACTAACCTTACTTATATCAGCTTATCACCCTGTCTCCACCAGTGCATGTGCATCATATTCATGTCACATGTGCATCGTTGCTATGTCACATTCAGGTCACATGCAACAGACATGTCAACACTAATGTATCTCTGGAAGGGACATGCACAGGTACATTTAGTATATAACAAAAGTCATGTACTAGAATAAATAATTAGTCAATTTCCAAAACATCTTTTCCCCCTATTTTCTTTGTTCTCTATATAGAATCAAGTATCTATAGTTCAACAGTTCCAAGAAATCTGAGCCTCCAAAACTGAAGGTCTATAATATTATTCCTCTGCCTGTGCTTTTACCACTTCCAAAGCCTTCATGGCTTTCTCTGAGACACTCTGATGACCCTTCTGTTTTCTGACAATCTGTCAAGCTTCGGGTACTGATGGACTTCGGTACTGCCGAGGGTTGTCAGGCGGACAATGGCCAAGTCCTGCAGGCCAAAAGTAGTGGCGTTGGCTTTAACGTACTTGTGCGTTGCACCCTACTTGCCGTGTGTGCTACCAATTTGCAACAGACAGGTACTTGGGAGGATGCTGGTGATGCCGGCCCAAGTCGAGGACTTTACAGAGGGGAAGAAGGTAGAAGGGCCTAAGCCTAGTTGATACCCAGAATAAGGAAATATGTACATGTATGTCCTACTTATATAGGTTAAGAAGCGACATGTGGAATAAGGAATGTGGAATAACAAGGTATGCAGAGCATGCGGTTATTGTTGAAAACGAGTAAAATTAGAACGAAGGAATGTAAACGGGCATAGAACAATAAAGGATAGGATAATAGGAACATGGCCGAAGGTAGAACAATAGGAAGTGCCCAATTATAAAATAAGGGCTGTAACCGAGGATAACACAAGGCAGGAAGTCCCAAGGTAAGGTGGACCAAAGGGTGAGGACAAGGAGTGTGGATGGTGGATGTACTGAGCCAAGGCCGGCATACCAAGTGTTATGCATGCAGCGTGGGCACTTGGTCGTGGATATAGAATGGTTGCTCGGTCGGCATTGCCGAGTGGACGGTTCTCGGTACGTGTACTTGACACAATCTATGCTGTAGCCTAGCATGTTAGCCCATTTGTGTAGGCATCAATAAATCTCCAAAACCAATTGATAAATCTCCAAATGACTTCTGGAGGGCAGGTATCAAGAACCTCAAAAGCTTTCTCTTTTGCTATAGTAAAATTTGTTTTTGGTGCCTCCTGATATCTGTATTTATACTATTCTCAGTGCTTAGCCATTGAATTACCTGATGATCTTTATGACATATGATATTGGACTTGCTATTTCAATTGGGTTCAATTTACAGTGAAATTTTGGCAAGAAAATACACTCATGGCCCTTCTTCTTGATCATCAGTTCTAACATAGAAGGCTGATCCATGAAGTCTTCTTGCCATCAACTTGCAACAGTGGTTCAGATATTTTTCTGGGCAATGTATTTAATTATTCTCCTCAGTGAATGTCAGCCACTGTTGTTTTCATTCATATATACCTATTTAATTATTCTACAATGAAAGAAAAATAAAAAGGGTTGCTAATATACATTAAATCATACATTTGGCTTATCTCCTCAGTGAATGTCAACCGCTGAGGAGGAGCACATATGCAGGTGGTGGTTCAGCCACATATAGCCTTGAGCTGGCCCCTAAGTGCTAGCTTGGTGAAGGACCAACCTGCCAGTCCCTTCTCAGAGAGCCAGCCACATGATTTGTGTCCAACAGAAGCACATCTACACCTGTGTCAGTAGTGTACAGAATAAAACAGAAATAGGTCACTCAATATTGAGCTTAAAAATAAAATAAAATTTTAGAAAAATACAGAATTCAAAAGTGCACAGGTTGACATTGAACTCACAGGAAAAGGAGGAAACATTGTGATTGACTTTTCAGGGGTGGATGCATATATGCACCTACATGCCCCCTCAAGCTTAATATATGCTGAGTTTTTTGTTTAGGATCTTGACCTTAGGACCAGGTAGACCCTTTGTAAGGATATCCACAACCATTTGATATATTCAATTCGAACTTTCTTTCCCTCAATTGTGTCTTGAATGAAATAGAGTCAAATGTCAAAGTGTTTCGTCCTTGAATGTTGCTGATTACCATAGGCTATAGTAATATCAGACCGGTTATCAGAATACACTTTAATCAGATGTTTTATAGGTTGGAATACTTTACTGATAAATTGTTTCAGCCAAATCACCTCTTTTGTGACATGAGTTAATGCAATAAATTCTGCCTCGGTTGACAAAAGCACTACGATCATCTGTTTTTGACAACTCTATGAGAGGCTCCTGGAGTCAATTTGAAATACATAGGCTGAGTTAGAGTGTCCATGATCTTGTGAGGCCCAGTTGGCATTTGAGTATCCTACTATGCCATCCCAGCTTCCTCTCGAGACTAATTTTTTTCTCTTTCATCCCCTTCGAATATTTAAAGAATCTTTTAACTGCATTTCAGTGAGCAATCCCTGGATTTTCTAAGAATTGCAATAGCAGTGAAACTGCAAATGATATGTCTGGTTGGGTAGCTACTGCAGCCATATGAGTGAACTAATTGCCTGCCGGTATAGAATCTTTTCCATGTTTTTCTTCTCAGCATCAGTAGTTGGGCATTGATCCTTAGATAGTTTAGTCATCAGATCTAGTGTCTTTGTATGTTGTAGATTAAATCAGCTCAGTATTTTGTCAATATATGCTTCTTGAGATATACTGATGGTGTCAGCTGATTTGTCTTGGTCGATTTTCAGATTTCGTAGCCAATGTATTTTGCCTAGGTCTTTCATCTTGAAGATATCTTCGAAATCTTCTTTGACACCCTGCAATATATTATCATCCATAGCCATTATAGTAAGATCATCTAAGGTGGCTCCAATGATCACATAGTCTTTTGGCCCATGTCTATAGAAAACTGCAGCATCATGTTAGAGCCAATGGAATATTTGAGTGATTATATACATTTTCCTGTTCACTTTAACACTAAAACCCAAATAACTCCCCCAATTCTATCCCCTTCAAAGTGCAACTTCTCACAGGGTTTACACACAATACAAGGAACATACAGAAATATTCTTGTGATTTTAGGGATGGTTTTGGATGAATACCACCTATATGGCTTGGTGCCTGACCTAAGGATCAAACTGCTCTTCAGGGCTGATGGAAGAGATATCATTGATGGGAAAGCAGTTTTGATAATGAATGTTTTTCTTTGAAATCTTTCTATCTTTTTCCAGGGCATGGCCCAAATCTTTTCTTTGCCCATGTACCCACGTTCTATCACACACCTGACCGTATCAGAATGGATTGCTATGTGAAGTTTTCTAATAACACAACTTTTCTTTCTTATCAATAGTTGGATGTATCTACCTAAATAACACAGAAGTTGAAATCACCTTTTTACATTGTCATTCTCATTAACTCTCGAGCTACCCTCAAAGCTCCCATCTATGCTAAATCGAAGGCTAAGCACCAGACTCTACACTTATCACTTTTGGACTAAAGCATCGAAGAGTTGTACTACAACCTAACTGAGGATACAGTTACATCCCCCATATTAAACAAACTTACCCTATATTCTTTAAAATTATATTCATCTCATAGAGGAGATGCAATTCTACAAACCAACATTTTGGTGCCCAGACCAGTTTTCCAGATCAGTGCCTAAGCAGAGGCAAAACCCAGGACTCATATCCCAGCAGAATTGCTAGAGAAAATCATATTCCCTAACAATAAATATAGAAATCTAATCTGTCACACCAAACTACAGATTAAAAGTCTCAAGGTCTCTAGCCCTGGCTAGCACTTACAGATCAGACTCTCTTTTCTTTCCAGTCATATCAGGCTTTTATCACACAGGGTTCAAAAATATTCAAGGATTCATTTATTCCAAACTGACCTCACACTATACAAGGCAAATACATCCACTCTATCCACTGATCTGAGTCTGACTACCAATGGAAAACATTTACTATGATCCTGGAGTTGAGACAGAGCCACATACATGACTAGTAGGTCTATCAGCGCCAAATCACACATGCAGAAACCTGGAACTATTTAGATACCTTGACCACAACACATATGTTGGTACCATGAGGATCATTTTGTTATCCAATCAACAAAGTGGAGTACCTGATGCCAACATAACACTCACCGATGTCATCTACACACCAGAGCAAAATATGAACACATTATCAGTAGAGCGACTAACAAATGGGAATGCAGAGCTTACCTTCACATGAGATCACATTGCCTTATCCAAGAATGGATCAGTGATTGCATTTAACTCAAAAAAGAGGGGTACATATTCATTTACCGCTGTGATTGCACTGTTGTACCCAGAACAACAGCCGAACATTGTTATTCACCAATCTCAGACATGTTACGCCGCATATACAAGCCCAGTGATACCAGAGTCATTGAGTATACCAAAGCAGATGGGAGAAAGCACAGAAGGCACAAGCAATGGATGGCATCCAAGAGAAGGAAGCCAAGAGGAACAGCAGGGGAGAGAAAAAGGAAGGACATGGCAGGGAACAGCCAGAGAAGTTATCAGAAACGATCTATATGAAGAGCGCAACTCACATACCTTTATTCCTCTACCACAACCATGTCATCCAGCCATATATATGAGTCCAATCCTACAATCAGTCACACCCATGCCAAGAGCCATAATGGAATAAAAGAGGGTACTAAGGAATGGTAGAGAGATGAAAGAGCAGAAGAGAGCAGAGCAGAGGAGGACAGAATAGAACATTGAGGATGGATGGAATGCCAGGGTGAAAAATGAAGCAGCAATTGAAGACATCAGCATACAAATGACACTGGATAACAAAGGAGGGACTTACCATGCAAATGGTAATGGCACCTTGCCAGGGCCTGGATACAAAGACATCTTGCTATATTCAATGACAGATGGATTTGCAGTCTCAGAATCAATAATCAAATCAGGGCATATATAGGATCAGGATGGGAAAGTATGAAAGAGAGAGTGGAGGAAAGTAAAGAGGAAGAAGTTGAAGGGGATTCATTGGAAGAAATGGAGAAAAGAATCAGTGGAGAGTGGAATGAGGAGAGATAAGACACATACCCATCGTTGATGGAGCTCATGGATGCAGAGATGAAGGATGACAGGCACAAACAATTTTCCTGCAAAGCCCAAAACAACATCAACAGTCAGTGATATGCCAGTACAACCAATACTTGAGACACCACACACCAGATTCGAAATATGTGGAAGAAATGGAATGAGGCTGTGCAAACCCATAGTTGGGCCCCAAACACCAACCCAGCAGAGTTACCACTATCATCACCAGCAAAACCAGTAACACAAGCCACAGTCACAGAGATGATGTAAGCAATGTCACCAAGGATGAAGAGGACACAAGCAGCAGGAGAAAAAATGCTGGATGATGAGAGAATAGAGAAGAGGGTGAGATAGGAGATACTGTATAGTATGGAGGTCAAATCATTGAAGAAACCACCAGAGAAATACCGCAATACATCACAAGCAGCAGATGGTGAACCCTTGAACAAGCCAGTCACACACATCACACAGGTCACCAGCACAAACACATCACCAGAGTATACAGAACCAATGATCCATAAAAGGCTGCCAGTCATTGCATTGATCCAAATGAGTCAAGAAGAATTGCCAATGAATCATGAATACAAGAAGCTATTAACTGCCATGCAGACACAAACAAGAAACAAAGAATCACATACCGAAAAAGTTGAATTATGAAGCAAGAAGATGGACACAGATCAGGCGATCATACATAATAGCATGTCACACATCAAAAGAAATGAATCAACAAGTCATCGGCATAAATATGTTATCGAGGGATGTGAAGGCTAACAGAAATGAAGATTCAACAACCATTGAGTCAGGACAAGCAAGAAATGAACCATTACACACTGTGGATGAAGAATTATCAATCAATCTGGTCAAAATAACAAAGCACAAACTGCTGACCAAATCAGCCAAGAGAGAACATGGTATTCAAACGGCAGAACTTACCATAATCAATGAAACTGGCATAAGTCAAACATGAATCACAAGACATTGCAGGACTCAAGTCACCAATGTAGCCGACCATAGATCTCATGCAAATGACCAAATACATCGCAATCAGAAGCCAGGCACAGATCGAACGAGAACACAAATTGACACAACATATTTCCAAAACAAGAGACCACCAATCAAGACATTGATGCAAACGAGACATCAACTGATAGGGAATGAGACATTGCATGTAGGAGAGGATTTTAGGAACAAATTTCGAGGAGAAATCAGCAAGGTTTCAAAGGACAACAGCAAGGTGACCTACTTGTCAAACAAATGACCTGCCGTATCACCAGTGATGACCCATGTAATAAAAAACAATGGGACACTGATTGACCCATCGGTGTGGGATCAAACTACATATACAGCATGCATTTGAAAAGCAACACCATTGTATATCCATGTAAACCCTACATGAACCATGAAATCTACCACAACATATGACACAAACATGCTGTACATGGGTGCGATGTACAACACAAACACGCCATACACACATGCGACATACGACACGAATGTTCCACACGTGTATGTGTCATATGTGTGAGCATAAGGCACGTTGGTGTCAGCACATGTGCATATGGCTCGTCGGTGTCGGTGTATGCACATGTGGCGCATTGGTGTCAGTGCATGCTCGTACAGCACGTTCATGTCATATGCATGCATGTATGGTGTGTTCTTGTCACATGCAGGCACATATGGTGCAGTCGTGTCATACATGTGTGAATGCATGTGGTACATGCATACATAATTGAGGCGGTGGGTTGGGCCAGGTCACGGGTGCTCTCAGCTTGACCCACACCCAAACCCAAGGCCACCTGACCTGGTGACCTGTGTGGGTTACCCTCACCCATGCTATTCCCTACTCCCATCCACACTGAATCGAAGGTTAAGTTCCAGACTCTATACTTATCACTTTCAGACTAAAGCATTGAAGAGTTGTAGTACAACCCAACTGAGGCTACAGTTATGCCCTCCATATTAAACAAACTTACCCCATATTCTTTAATATTATATTCATCTCATGGAGGAGATACAATTCTACAAACCGAAGTTTTGGTGCCCAGGCCGGTTCACCAGATTGGTGCCTAAGCAGAGGCAAAACCTGGTACTCAGATCCTAGCAGAATTGCTAGAGAAGATTATATTCCCTAACAATAAATATAGAAATCTAATCTGTCACACCAAACTACACATCGGATGCTGATTTTATAAATCCATTAAAATATAGGGCATTCAATAGACACTTATACCATTCTCTATCTGATTGCTTAAGTCCATATATACACTTCTTCAATAAAAGTACATTATTGTGTTTTTCTTTGAAATAACCTGGCAGCTTGCACATATAAATAGGTTCCTCATGCAAAGCATTTAAATATGCTACATCTATGTACGTCCATTTGATGTATCAGCCAATTATTTCTAGCTGCAATAGCGCATATAGTGCATAATGATGTCATAGGAATGACTGGTGCATAAGTTTCATCATAATCAACAATGAGTCTTGACTTTGCACAAACTATATCACCCTTCTGATTTCTTTTTAGGATGTGATTCCACTTGCTTCTGACAATATTCACACCTGGCAGAGGTATGGTAAGCTCCCGGGTATCATTGTCAATCTGCGATCGTGTCAAGCTTTGGGTACTGATGGACTTCGGTACTGCTGAGGGGTGTTGGCGAAAGGTCGGGCAGACTATGGCCAAGTCCTGCAGGCCAAGAGTAGTGGCATTGGCTTCAATGTACTCGTGCGTTGCGCCCTACTTGCCATGCATGCCACTGAATTTGCAACAGACAGATACTCGGGGGGATGCTGATGATGCCGGCCCGAGTCAAGGACTTAACAGAAGAGAAGAAGGTAGAAGGGCCTAAGCCTAGTCGATACCCAGAATGAGGAAATATGTACATGCATGTCCCACTTATATAGGTTAAGAAGCGACATGTGGAATAAGGAATGTGGGACAACAAGGTATGCAGAGCATGTGGTCATTGTCCACAACGAGTAAAATTAGAATGAAGGAATATAAGCGGGCATAGAACAATGAAGGATAGAATAATAAGAATGTGACCGAGGATAGGACAATAGGAAATGCCCGATTATAAAACAAGGGCTGTAACCGAGGATAACACAAGGGCAGGAAGTTCCGAGGTGAGGTGGACCGGGGGGTGAGGAGTAGGCGTGGGATAGGAATGAGGAATGTGACCGATATGTGCGTCGAGCCGAGAACAACTCATCAAGTGACTTGTACTTGGTTACTAATGGAGTATTTTAGTCGGTACCACCAAGTTACCAGATCCTCGGTACATGTACTTGACAGATCGGATCTTAACATCCATGCCTGTTTTCCCTGTAGGATTATTTAAGGCATCTTGGTAATTGTAACTCACTAGCCAAATATGCATAGTCTTGACATTTTTAAGTTTGCCACTTATTGCTAGATAGTCACATGTATTATCATTGCTCTCATTAGAATTTTTGTCTGATTTATTGGTGATATCATTGAGTATGTTATTCTCAGCATCTTTGCAAGTGAGTGGAGGAGCTTCAGTGGATCCACTCACATCTCTCTGACTTGGTTGCAAATTTTCTAGATCTCTCTGTGGCATGCACTTGACAAATTCTTCGATACAGCTCTCACCTGGCTGCATGATACATGACGGTGACAGTACCTTGATAGGTGCCACTGTTGGGGAATGGAGAATTTTCCAATAGATATGAAGGGTCATCAAGCCAGGATCAGTATAATGGATTCCAAACCTCTTTCACTCAGAAAATAATCCAACAAATCAGTCTTAAAATTGACTACCAAAAAATAACATAAAATTTGGCTGGCCATTTAAGAGTGAATTACTCAAGGTAATTAACTCTTAAACTATCAAGGTCTTCAAGCCCAAGGAAATACTCCAAAAACACTTATATATTTCGCTTATTTCTATTCAGACCCACAAGGACCCACAGCCAGGCACCAAACACTTATACATGGAAAATGGCAGCAAACTGCTGGCTCAAGCTCTCAAGACTAAATTGTACAACAAATTCCTGGGCTTAGGTAATAGCTATTACACATTAGGTTAGCCCAGAAGTTCGGCTTACTTACTATTAATATTTCATGACTTGACCAGTCACAAGACTACCAGCCATGGGAATATGACTCATTAGTGACTACAGGGTGACTCATTTGTGACTATAGGGTGACTCATAACTGCCACAGGCTTCTAGGACCTTCCATTCCTTTCCACACCCTTCTACTAATTTCAGAAAGGTCTTGCCTTATCAGGGATTTACATAATCAGCTTAGAATTAGTATATATAGAGACTAGTTCTGTAGCATAAAAGACACTTAACAATCTATCTTACTATCGCCCATAGTCCATCAGATTATCTTGTGCATCAAGCACCCTTAGGTACATTGATCCAAAGGTCAGTGCCACCCACTCTGGTATGTTGGTCTGAAGGCCAGTGCCACTTTCTCATAGGTACATTGATCCAAAGGTCAGTGCCTCCCTCTCGTGAGTACACTGAAGGTCATTGCTTGATAAAGGGTTCTCGGTTCAAACATAAAAGGTATGCAAAAACATAGTAAAAGAACTAAATCAGATTTATAGAATATCCATTGAAATAATCCTAGGCAAGGGTAGAATAATAGTTCACGTACTGTCAAGTGTCAGAAGTGCTGAGGATGCTGGTGGGGAGCGGCCAAGTGCTGCAGGCCGAAAGTAGTGGCTTTGGCTTCAATGTACTCATGTGTTGCATCCTACTTTCCATGTGTGCCACCAATTTGGAACAAAAGGGATACTCTGAGAGTGCCAAAGGTGCTAGCCCGAGTAGAGGACTTTACAGGGGAAAGAGAAGGTAAGGGGCCTAAGCCTAGTCGATATCCAGAATGACGAAGTATGTATATGCATGTCCTACTTTATATAGGTTAGGAAGTAACATGTGGAATAAGGAATGTGGGACAATAAGGTATGCAGAGCATGTGGGGTATTGTCTACAATGAGCAAAAAATAGAATGGAGGAATGTAAACAGGGATAGAATAATAAAAAAATAGAATAATAGGAATATGGCCAAGGATGGGACAATAGGGAGTGCCTGACTATAAAACAATGGGTCATGGCCGAGGATAAAACAATGGTCAGATGTCCTGAGGTAAGATGGGTCAAGGAATAAGGGGTGGACAGGGTGGGATTAATGGATGGTGAATGGGGCAAAGTGGATGAGGGATAGGGATGAGGAATGTGGATGGCAGATGTGCTGAGCCAAGACCGGTGTACCAAGTGACTTGCATGTGGCTTTGAAACATGTGCGTGGATGTAGTCTGACTGCTTGGTCAGCACTGCTGAATTACCAGACACTCGGTACGTGTACTTGACAGTATCCCCCCTTAGCGGTGAACCCATGAAGCCGGTAGGTGGAGATTGAAAATTAAGGTTTGGGATGCCTAAATGTGATGTCATACAGAAGTTTGGGGCATAGTTCTCAGATACATTTCTTGACCCCCATCAAACACATATGACCCGATCAAAATAGGTTATAAAACTGATGAGGACAAGAAACGAATGACCGAAATGCGGGAGCAGCAGGCCAAGCGACAGCAGGACCGCAAGGAAGCAGAAGCTATGCAGGCTGCTGAAGAGGTAGCCAAAGCCGAAGCTGAGGCAAAGCAGAGAGAGGAAGAGGAAGCCAAGAAAAAGCAGAAGGAGGATGAGGAGGCCATAGCCAAGGTAGCTAGGATGAAAGAACTGGCCAAAGAGAGGGTGGCTAAGGCAGCTGCAAAAGAAGCAGCCAAGAAGGTTGCAAAGGAAGCAACTGAGCAGGCTGTTAAAGAAGCAGCCTAACAGACTACAGCCATAGGAAAATGGGCAGTGGATGAGGAGATGGCCTGTCAGGTTGAACATCAATGGGATGAAATGGCTACTCGGATGGGGGTACAGGTCCCTGAGCAGAGGGGATCTCCCAAACATATCCTAGGCTGTGAGGCAACACCCAAGGAACAGGGTGAAAATGATGCAAGGGCTCCTGGAGTCTTGGGAGTGCTGAAGGTTCCAATATGAAAGAGGGGTAGGAGTATGGAGGCAGGGCCTAGCATGGGGTATGGGATGAAAAGGAGGGATCGGAGTGAGTGGCCAAAGGGGGTTGAGGTGAGTAGGACTCATATATTTTTTTATGTTTTTTACTGATTGTTGAAAAATGCAAGGAGCAGACCCCTGCAGGGTGGTCCCCAACTGCTCGTCCACTGTGCAAGGAGTGCACAAGGCATGGGGACAAGTGCCAAATGCCAAGGCCAGGGGGCTGCATGCTGGGTATGCAAGCATCAGAAAGTTTAGTGCAATTTGGCTGCACCACGGGCATCCTGGGCCAAGAGCTGTCCCATCATTCAAGAGGAGGATGATGAGATGGGAGTGGAGGAGGAAGAGGAGTTGGGAGATAATGAGGAGGTGAAGGAGTTGCCAAGGAAGAGGCCCAGGCAGGCCTGCACTATGCAGCCAAGCAGGAGGATGCCTGTGGTTGAAGTCCCATGGGCCAAAATGTCAGGAGGAAGGTGGGTGGTAGAGCTGCTAGAAGTGCTCCTGAGGGATCAGGAGAGGATGATCAGCATCCTGCTCCTTATGGTAGAGAGGGATCCAGGAGGTTCTGAGGATGTGGGAGTTTTAGAAAGGGAGGAGGATGAACTGAAGGATGATGAGGATGGAGAGGTGGATGGAAAGGAAGAGGAGGATAAGGAAAAGGGGAAACAGAGGGAGGATGATGATATGGAAGGTGGGGGGTCAGGAGAATGAGACTCTGAAGTAGGCTCTTAATATATATATATATTTTGTTTGGTTGAAAAAAGTAGAGAAAGAAAGAAATAAAGTCATAAGGGAAGAAAGGAACAAGTGAAACATGCCGGGATGTTCAGCAGATTTGGTCGTGATGAGGAAAGAGAGGGTAATGGGTGGATTGAGAGAGATGTCTTTGGGAGTGGGTGTGGGTGTGATCGTAAGGTTGGGAATAGAGTGTCGGGATGATGTAGGGTCAGGATGGATAGGAATTAAGGTCAGGATGGAATTGGGGAGTGGTAAATGAAAGGGGGTTTTCAGGAGAGGGATGTCTTCAGGAGGGGAGATTGCATAGTTCAAAGTATATCTAGCTAGTGTAAGGGAAACCCCAGTGGCACCTGAGGACTGTCACACAGGGCCTAGCAATGGGGGAAATCCTAAGACTTGATTACTCTTGCATATACACAAGGAATGGGACTTTACCTAGCAATAGGGGAAGTCCTAAGAGGAAAACCTAAGTCCTATTGCTAGCGAGTCCCACACTCTATATACCCTGTACCCACACATCGCTTCTCCATCATATACTACCATTCCTCTGGTTCCAGTGATACAATCTACCGAATGCCCACAGGCCTAACCCCAGGAGCCTGGCCTAGGGCCTCGGTATCTCGGCTTGGCACATGACGGGAAGGTCGGTCGGTCATTGGCCCATAGGGGCAAGTCTGTTGAGTTCTCCCAAATCCCATTCCTCGGTCCTCCCCTCCATGGGTGTCTCTCTTGTCTATCACTGCTGTCCCATTGTGCCAAGACTTTGGCAGACTGTATCAGTCTGCCGGTTGGGTGACTGGTGCTCAGCTCAGGAAAATAGACAGGTTGTCCCCTGACATCACCCCCCCTTCTAAAGTGCTGTGTCCTCAAAGCACAGGACATTAGAGACTCAAAGGCCACTGCCCAAATGCATTGGAGTGCCCCTGGGTGCAACTGGTAGAACTCCCGGATTTTGACCAGTGCTGCCATATCCTCTTCCGCTACCCACATGTTCTCCTCATAACTGTATCCCTGCCACTTCACCAGGAAGTATAATCGTCCCCACATCAGATGGCTATCTAGAACCCTTTCCACCACATAGTGTTCCTCCCCTTCCACTAATTCTGGTGGGGGGGGTGCTCTAGTCTGTCTCCCCTGAATTGGATCCTCGGGAGCAGGAGCAAGTTTGACTATGTTGAATACTGGGTGGAGATGGGATAGGGATTGCGGGAGTTAGAGCTGGTGAAAGTGCCTGCCTACTCTCTTCTGGATCAGGAAGGGGCCAAGATACCGGTGGCTCAACTTTTGGGATGGTTGGGTCGTCTGGATGTCTGAGGCATCCAGGAATACTTGATACCCCACTTGGTACTCAGGTGCTGGTACTCATCCTTGATTGTAATACTGAGCCATGTCATCCTTGGCCTTTGCTAGGGCCAACTTCACCTCTTCTAATGACCTCTCCATCTGGTCCTTGAACTCGTTGACCATCTCGGTGAGTGACCCAGGTTCGTATGGCTCGAAGCGCATATATGGATGCTGCCCTGTGTCTAACATGAATGGGGTTTGTTGGGTGGCTGAGTGCACATGATTATTGTACTGGAACTTGGCCATTGGCAGGAGATCATCCCAGTCATCTTGTCATTCATTGACGAAGACTTAGAGATACTGCTCTAGTTCCTGGTTGATACATTCAGTTTGTCTGTCCCCCTGCAGGTGGTAGGTGGTGGTGGCTGTGAGTTTAATCCCCAATAATCGGTAGAGTTCCCATGTGAATTCCGAAACAAAATGCGGTTCCCAGTCTGAGACCACCTGTCTTGGCAACCCATGCAACTTCCACACATGTGCAAGGTAGAGTCGTGCTGCTCCCAATGCCGTGATCGTAGTGTTTGTCAGGAGGAAGTGGGCTCTTTTGCTCACCGAATCTACAACGTTCATGACTGTGTCATACCCATGTGCCTCAGGGAGTTCAACGATGAAATCTGCACTGATTGTATCCTACCAATGCTCAGAGATTGGGAGCGGTTCCAATTCCCCTGAGGGGGGGAGCCTTCACACTTTGGTCCGAAGGCACAGGTCACAGGTTTTCACATACTGTCCCATGTATTGCAACATCTGCAGCCACCAATAGTTTTGAGAGACTAGTTCTAGTGTCTTCCATCTTCTGGCATGTCCCATGATTCAAGTGTCATGGTGCTGAGATACTATACATCTCCGGAGCTTGGGGTCATTCAGAACATAAACCTTGCCTCTGAAAAGGAGCAGTCCCTCCCTCTTAGTCCACTCAGCCGACCGTACCAAACTAGCATGTCCTTTTCTCAGTTCGGTAGCCACCTTTGCCACTGAGTCTTCTGGACCCGAGTCGTGGAGCTCCCTCCAGATGTCCTGGAGGAGGTCCTGTTCGTCTCCTATTGCCATAATGCCTTCCAGTGCATGTATTGTGAATAGCTCAGGTCGCAAGAGGGTTATATTCTCATTGTCTCCCACTCCCAAGCAATGGTCCAACCTCCTTGACAGTGCATCTGCCTTGCCCATGTTGTGACCGGGCTTGTGATGGAGTGTGAAATTGAATTGAGATAGATACAATGACCACTGGGCCTGTCTTTGATTCAGCTTCTTGGAAGTTTGGAAGTACTCCAAGTTTTTGTGATCTGTCCAGATCTCAAAATGGTACTGGGCTCCCTTGAGGAAGTGTCACCACTCCTCTAGGACTCAGATGATGGCCAACATCTCCTTGTCATTGATCTCATAATTCCTTTCCACCAGGCTTAGACTCTTTGAAAAGAAGGTGATTGGATGCCATGCATCACCCTCCTGGGATTGTTGTGAGATGGTGGCCCCTGTGGCAAAGTCAGAGGCATTGGCCTCTACTCAGTACTGCTGAGAGTCATCTGGGAAGGCCAGGACAGGTGCTGAGGTGATGGAATCCTTGAGCTTCTGGAAGGCTATTTCCTCTTTCTCTCCCCACTTCCACGCTTCTCCCTTCTTAGTGAGATCAAAGAGGGGGCATGCATGGAGCAAGAAGTCCTTTATGAAATGTTGGTAGAAGTTAGCAAACCCTAGGAAAGATTGCACCTCCTTCTGGCTCATGGGAGTCGGCCATTTGGTCACCCCTCTGACCTTCACCAGGTCCATCTCCACCTTGTCTTCCAAGATAATCAAACCGAGGTATTCAATTTGCAGCTTCTCAAACTCACACTTTTCCTTCTGCAAGTAGAGCTTGTGTTCTCGAAGTCACTCTAGCACCCACCTGGTGATGTCTTGGTGTTTGAGCCAGGTCTTTGAGTAAATGAGGATATCATTGATGTAAACACACACCACTCCTTCCATGATGAGGTCTTCGAAAGATGTCATTCATCATGGTTTGGAATGTGGCCAGGCTGTTGGTGAGGCCGAAGAACATCACCAGGGGTTCGAACAGCCCTCGGTTGGTCCAGAAGGCTGCCTTCTACTTGTCTCCCTCCTTGATCCAAACATTGTTGTACCCCCATCAGATGTCCAACTTGGTGAAGTACCAGGCTCCCTTCAGTTGATTGAACAGCTCTGGGATGAGCGGGAGTGGGTACCGGTTTTTCACCATCATGGTGTTCAACTTTCAGTAGTCTTGTATGAGCCTCAGGGCCCCATCCTTCTTTTTGATAAAGAAGACTGGGAAAGCCATAGGGGATTTTGATGGTCGGATCCATCCCATTCGGAGATTCTCTTGGATAAACACGTCTGGCTCAGCTTGCTCCAATGGGGACATCGGGTACACCTTACAGTTCACAGGGCTTGAACCAGGCTCTAGCTCTATCACATGATCCCAAACCTTCTGGGCCGGTAGTTCATCAAAGGACTCTTTCAGGAATACACTCTCAAACTCTTAAGACTAGATACATGTATATAAGTCACCAGTCAACTGGACTATTCGCCAGTACAAATATCGACTTAATTCTGCGTCGTAGTTTCCGATTAAGTTCCGGTAAACTTTCCAACTCTCCGAAATTAGGGACAGACGATCGAGGAGGGCACAACACATAAGTTGAAGCCAAGTCCCTGCGACCTCGAACCACTCGTACCACCCTATACCATGAACAGTCCCAAGACCCCTGGCATTCCCGACTTCCGTCTGCTCCGATTCCAATCCCGAGTCCAACCCTCAGTCCCCCTGCCCCCGGAATACAAATCCCCCCTTCGGAAACCATTTGGAACCCTCCGAAAAATCCTTCCGGAAGTCTCTAGCTAAGCGCCGACATGTGGATTTAACATCTACCCAGGTTGGTGACTGCAAATGCTGTCCTCTCCGTGTGCCCATCCACTCGAAGAATCACATCCACAATCTCACAGATAGACCCAGCCTCATTGGGGGAGCCATCTACATTATACACAGGGATCGACCTTTGGAGCTTACAAGTGGCAAGCTGATGGCGTTCCATGTATGCTCGGTTCATGAACTTCCTCGTAGCCCCACAGTCCACGAGGGCTGGTCCCAATCGAACCTCAGCTGTGTTGGTGGTCTGAGCCTCTACTTTGATGACTAGGGATTTGGGAGTAGGTGCGGTGGCTATCACATATCTTTTGGGGAGTCTTTTCTCCCATTGTTTGAGCCGGGGCCAGGTTGTCTTTGGCAAGAGGTCTCCTCTAGGTGTGTCTTTTCTTGGTTTTTTGTTCTGGGGGGTTGGAATGGGGGTTGTCTCATTCTTAGGCTCCAGTACAGAAAACCGATTATGTACAGGCAATGGGGGCATACAATTCATCCACTGCAGTTTCTAAAACCCTCTACTTCTTCACTCTCTGCCTCCACACAGCCTTTATCCTCACCCTCTACTTGCATCTTGGTGGGCAGCTCCTCAGACACATCTGCTAGTGCAAGCAGCTCAGGCAGCAGCTCTAGCTTTTCTTCCATGCTCATGGTTCTAATGTCGAAGACTCACGGGCATTCCTGAGCATAGTGCCCCATCTCCTTGCATCAATGACAGGTTTGAGGCAAACCATCCTTAAATCTAGCTCGGTCCACCTCCATAGGTGTGGGGCCATCCCTTGAGGTCATGGTAGCTATTGGCACAGGTCGAGGGGTGCTGAAGCTGTGATTCATCAATCCTGCTGGCTTAAGGAAGGTGGGATTCATCTTGGGGGGAACTGGTGAGGGTCGAGGGGTCGTTTGAACATGGCTCTGGTTAGGCTCGGCAAAGGCCTTGTTCGCTTCCCTGTTACGGGCCACCTTTCGAGCCGCTTTGTACCATCCTTCAGGATCATCGAAGTCAGGTGTCCCATCTCCTAATGACACCACCCTGGATTGGATCCTAGGCTCCAAACCTTTCCTGAACTTGACCACAATCATTTTGTCATCGTGATACTCTACCAAGGCTACCAGCTCTTTGAAACAGGAGATGTACTCTTCAACTGAGTCCCTGCCTTGGTACCAGCCCATGCCTTTGAGTCATGTGAGGGCCAAAAGCTGCTCATTCTTTGGGCAGAAGTGCTCCACCATATCCATCTCGAAGGCTTTCCAGTTGGGATATAGGGGGCATCCAGCTCACTTGTTTTGCAGAACCCTGTTGGCATATTGAGCCGCCCTTCCTGACTTGAAGTATAATAATGCCCAGTGAATGCGGGCTTGGTCATTGGTGAATTGATTGCCGCACACTGTGAAATAGATGTCGCAGGAGTTGAGAAAGGCTCTGCCCTTTTCTTGATCTCCATCAAAGTCTGACGGAACAGCCGGTCAAACCTGGGAGTCAACTCATTGTATGGGACAGAAGGAGTCTGCATGGGTGTTTGGTATTGGGTCATCTTTGGGGCTCAGGTAGTCTGTGTCTCTGCATGTTGGGCCATTGTTAAGCTTTGTCATAATCGCCCAAAGGGCTTCGCTAATGGCTACATTGGCTGCTTGATTCTCTGCCAACTCCTGCTCCAGTCTCACTATCTGCTCTTTGGTGTCTAAGTCTGGATGCATCATTGGGTGAGGAGAGCCATTAGCTGGCTTTTTTGCAGCTATGGAGGAGGGGAACACCTGAGGACTGTCATGCAGGACCTAGCAATGGGAGAAATCCTAAGACTTGATTACTCTTGTATATATACAAGGAAAGGGACTTGACCTAGCAATGGAGGAAATCCTAAGAGGAAAACCCTAAGTTCCATTGCTAGTGAGTCCTGCGCTCTATATACCCTGTACCCACATGTCACTTCTCTATCATACACTACCCTTCCTCTGGTTCTGACAGAAAAAAATACCAAACGCCCGCAGGCCTGACCCCAGGAGCCTGGCCTAGGGCCTTGGTGTCTCAGCTTGGCACATGATGGGAAGGTCGGTCAGTTGTTCACCTGTAGGGGTGAGTCTGTCGAGTTCTCCCAACTCCCATTCCTTGGTCCTCCCCTCCATGGGTGTTTCTTGTGCCAAGACTTTGGCAGACCGTATCAGTCTGCTGGTTGAGTGACTGATGCTTGGCTCAGGAAAATAGATGGGTTGTCCCCTGACAGCTAGTTGCCACCCCCCCTTTTAGGTAGACATCCCATTGTCTACTAAGAGTGCTGGCCTGGAGCTGAGGGAATGGAAAAGAGTGGTAAGAGCATATTAATGTGAATATATAGAGCAGATGAAAACAAGAATGGGTGGGGATGGATGGAAGAGACCTTGGCCGAACGTGCCAAATGGTGCCGCTGACCTAGAGGTCCTAGCTAAAAAGCTTGCCAGCCATTCTGGTATACAAGCATGTACAAGGCAGTTGCATTGACTAGGGATATTGACAGAGCTTCCAGCGACAGAACAGGATCCTGGGTGAGGCTTTTGGAGCAGTGGCAAGTGCCAATTGGACTGAGGCCATCAGGACACACCTAAAGGCATTAGTGGCATGATGGAATGTAACACTGCCTAATACCCTATTAATCAACAGATTATAGCAGGTGAGCGAGTCGTGACTGAATATTACCGACCGACAGATCTAGTGATGTGACAGACAGATAGGTAGACTGTGATTGTCCAGATGGAAGATCTAGTAGACATGTCTATATATTCAGTGATAACCAAATTAGCAGTACTAGATCAAGAATTCTAAAGGAGAATAAAATAAAGGGGTGACTATGAACAGATGCTGATACCATCAAGTATGCAAGGTGGGTTGCCAAAAAAATTTGGCACCCAATCAGATGATGGAAGGAATTAAAGGGAAAATAAGGAGACATAGGAGCATTGATCTAAACCTCACTACTAGCATCCGCCCAGTCAATGCAACTCTCGGTGTGCTTAGAGGCTAATGGATGGTAGACTAGTCTTCAATCACCATTGCTGAGTCCTCAGCATTAACATCTGAGGCATCAGTTACCTGGGGGATGGAGTTGGGAGTGGTAGTTGCACAGGCTTTGGTTGCCTTGGGATATTTGGTAATTTTGTGATTTTTGGCAGCACAAAAGAGACACAGGTTGTTATCCATGTGTCTCTGTCATTCAGTTGAGAGGAGCTTGCCATCCTTGCTGAGGGTCTTAGTGTACTTGGGTGGATTGGGCTGAGATGTTTTACTGTCTTTATTCTTAGACATGTCCTTGTTACTGCTGCTATTTCATGGGGGCATAATCATAAGAAGTAAGGCATGGGAAGTAGTTTGATTCTGCGTATACTGTCAAGTGTCAGTAATGTCAAAGATGTGGGCAGGGAGTGTGTTATGGCCCATGCCATCAAATAAACCCACATTAAACCCCACAACCACCCGCACCGTTTCCAGGACCTTTCCGATTGCTCAAAGTCTGAATAACTGATTTCTGGATTCCCGACGCACCACTCCTAGGTTCCATGTTTCCGAACCTCTGAAGATTCTGAAGTCCAGGTTCTGCTCCTTTGATAGACGATGTGCAGGATCATCGCGTACCTCACTCCTTTGTTCTTCGTTTTATATTGCCCCTTGTACTCTCTTCCCCCCCTTGTCTTTACTTGGTAAAAGATAGTACAAGACTAGATACATGTATATAAGTCACCAGTCAACTGGACTATTCGCCAGTACAAATATCGACTTAATTCTGCATCGTAGTTTCCGATTAAGTTCCGGTAAACTTTCTGACTCTCCGAAATTAGGGACAGACAATCGAGGAGGGTGCAACACATAAGTTGAAGCCAAGTCCCTGCGACCTCGAACCACTTATACCACCCTATACCGTGAACAGTCCTAAGACCCCCGGCGCTTCCCGACTTTCCATCCCCATTCTGATTCCGACCCTGAGTCTGTGACCCCTACCCCCTCTGTCCCCAGAGTACAAACCCCCCCTTCGGAAACCATTTGTAACCCTCCGGAAACCCTTCTGGAAGCCTCTAGCTAAGCACCGACACGTGGATTTAACAGTATATTCGTACTCACACTCCTGATCGTCATTAAGCATGAGACCTATCACATGTTCACAAGCCATGCAGACAATCACCCAGGCGTCTGCCCACCATGCATCCATCCCCCAAGAACTGCCTATCTCTGGACCAAGTTTTCAGACGCCTCAGACCCCAGCACACCCCCCGGAGCCTTCTTTCGACTCCGGATTCTCGGATGCAGATCAACACCTGCATTCAAATTTGACCAACCCATTCCTCATGAACCACCTCCCGGCAACTCAACAATCATTGCCATTGGAGATGCAGTCCAGTTCTGGACCATCCACAGCAGCACCATCAGACTCATTGGCACCCCCCTACGTACCACCACCCTTCACACCTCCGCCCGCAGCACCACCGCCTGTAGCACCACCACTCATGCACCACCTGCCGTACCCCCGTTTGCTGCACCACCCCCCGTCGCCCAACCCCATGTCGCACCACCTGCTGCAGCACCACTGCCTCCTGCACACCCGGGAGGGGCCCCCACCTTAGGACCCAACATTGTGCCCAATCTCACTCAGGTCCTCGTTATGCTGGCAAGCAACTTAGCCAGCCCCAGAAGATCAGCCCCCCATGCCGCTAAGGTCCGGGATCTGGATACCTTTGATGGATCTGATTCGAGGAAACTACAAGCCTTTTTAGTGCAATGTAGACTGAACTTCCGTGACTGCCCTGATGCTTTCGACACCGAGAGTGCCAAGGTAACCTACATACTGTTGTACCTGACCGGTACCGCCCTGGACTGGTTTGAACCAGCCCTCTCTGCCTCCGATGAGCCAGACTGCCTCCATGACTATGAGGAGTTTGTAAATGAACTCAAAACCAACTTCAGCCCCACGACCCAGAAGGAGAGGCCAAAGCAGACCTCGAGACCCTCTGCATGCGTGATAATCAGCGCATCACAAAATATGTAGTCGAATTCAATTGACTAGCCACCCGTGTCCACTGGGGCGATGCTGCACTTTGTCGCCTGTTCTACAATGGACTCCCCGGCAGGATCAAGGACGAGGTTTCTAGCCCCACTCCCTACTCCAACTCTGTCTCCTGTCCCAATCCATCGACGCCCGCTACTGGGAGCAACGATCGGAAATTGCCAGAGAGCCCCCCTCTACCCAGAACTTCGACCACCCCTACGACAGAGGGAGGACCCCCATGACCACGTATTCGGCCCCTAACACGAGCAATAAGATGGCCAATGTAGGCCAATCCGCAACCCCATCCAGTGGCAGCAGGACTACCATGGATCTTTCGTCCAAAATTGGAAAAGACGGAAAACTTACACTGCAAGAACGGCAACGCCGCTTTGAACAAAACCTCTGCCTCTTCTGCAGCAGATCGGGCCACTCAGCCAAGGAATGCCCAAGATCCACCACCACAGTCACCAAAGGGCGCGCAGCCTCCGTGACGGAAGAGGTTGAAGAAGAGTCTGAGACAGAAGAGTCTGAGACGTTAGACACTTTGGAAACCGAGGAATAAGAAGTCAGGCTCCCGACTCTGGCACCAGTTGTTCGCATTGAACACCAACTATGTCTAAGGACATAAAACAAAACAATGCATCCAACCTTTTCAGGAATATGACCCCCCGTGACCAATTGTCAAAAGATTTCGACCTGTTTCTGTGGAAACACTCCGACTCCAACCCTCCGAACTCTGACCCTCTGAATCCAACCCTCCAAACCCCATCAGAATTTTAGTTGCAAGGACCATATGCTTACCCACTACGATCCGTTGATTGACAGGGCATTGAGTACTACTCGTTTAGATCATCCTAACTGATTTTTGGCAATATGGAGCCAGCAGTCTTCACTCAGCACTCAATCCAACCCTCCAAAAAAACTCCGCTCAGGAAGAACCCTGAACACCACAGAATCCCGTACCATCCCTTAGACTAACGGTACCATGTAGATTCTCTTAAAACTAGACCCTTTCTTGTTAAAATTAATACGAGCTAAACTAATCAACACGATTTCAACCGAGACTCAGGTTACAGGACATCCCCCGAATCCCGACGACACCACCAGCGTCCAAGCGACAATCCAGAGAACGAACACCACAAAAAACACAATCAGCACGACTACCATGAACGCCATGACCCCACACATCATCAGTCATCGCCATAAAACAAGGCATGCACCTTGTTGGGATCAGAAGGATCCGGCTGACGGAAGTAATCAATCCCTTGCCTGCCCTTCCCACTACTTGACTCCAACCCTGGGACTACCAGTTCTGAAACCAGCCCCGCCGTCAATGCCACAACCTCCAGAGCCACCGCTTCAGGAAGCAACCCTATTGCCAGTGCCGTGGCCCCTGGAACCATGTCTTCAGTAGGTCGTCCTGTCACAAGTGCCGAGCCCTCCGCATCACACACTGGGACCGCCTGCTTGGTAGAATGCCCTGCTCTGGGTGTCACACCTCCCGCACCATGCACTGAACCCGCTCCCCCAGAAGTCCTTTTCCTCTTGGAAGCAGCCTTCCCCTCACCACGTGTCAGAATCAACCGACCCGCCACCACCCGATGAGTCCAGGAGGGTCCACCGCGTCCCCCCACACCCGTCGAATGATTCTGACCATCCGTCTTGATGGTGTTTGCCATCTCAGAAGCATCCACTATCCTGTTTAGGGCAACGATGAGGGAAAAAATGCCGTCCCTGATTTCCCTCAGGAGGTCGCCATTTGCGTCACCCCCGCTTTTCGGAAGGGGAGGGACCAGTACCTCGACCTTCATCTTTTTCGAAGAGGACACCTCAGGGACCTCTGTCTCCCCCGCCTCCTCTTTCTCGTGGTCGACCCCTTAACAACCGACACACCACTGACCATGCACTTCACCCGGCTCTTCCGACAGGGAACACAAGTTTTGGCCGAGGTAGTCCACGTACATAGATCGCCACGCTTGCGACACCTATCACAAGGTTCCGACCTCAGCATGGGAGGAACCCCCAGACCGGCAATCTGGTAAAGGTCAGGCCAATGTTCAATCAATGACCGCCGAGTGGATTCGAAGGGTCTGAGACCCACCTCTTTCCCGGCCGCCCATGCATCCCGAGCAATCTGATTTTCGAAGGACTTTTGTGCCCCCAAAATTCGAGCATCCTTCTCAAGACATCTCCGACGCATCCTCTCCGCATCCCAAGCAATGGTGCTCACCCCAACTGAGGGTGTAAAATAGATGTCCTCCTTACCCCTGGATTGCCCCCAGAGGACAAGTAGGAAGACTCGGCACCTGAGGGATCACCACTGTCCGAAGACTCCTTGGACTCGGTGTCCTGACGCAGAACACCTCTGTCTTCAGATCCTGATGGCCCAGCAAAACCCCCCCAGGAGGGCAAATCCTCCGGATCCTCGTCCGCCTGACTGGCCAAAAGAGCAGACTCTAGAGCCCGAGCATCTCGCTCCAAGGCTCGTTCCTGTCACTAGTCAACTGGACTATTCGCCAGTACAAATATCGACTTAATTCTGCATCGTAGTTTCCGATTAAGTTCCGGTAAACTTTCTGACTCTCCGAAATTAGGGACAGACGATCGAGAAGGGCGCAACACATAAGTTGAAGCCAAGTCCCTACAACCTCAAACCACTTGTACCACCCTATACCATAAACAGTCCTAAGACCCCCAGCGCTTCCTGACTTTCCGTCCCCATTCCGATTCTGACCCCAAGTCCACGACCCCTACCCCCTCCGTCCCCGGAGTACGAACCCCCCCTTCAGAAACCATTCAGAACCCTCCAGAAACCCTTCTGAAAGCCTCTAGCTAAGCACTGACACACGGATTTAACAGAGTGGCCAAGTCCTGCAGGCCGAAAGTAGTGGCTTGGCTTCAACATACTTGTATGTTGTGCCCTACTCTCTGTGTGTGCCACCAATTTGGAACAGAAGGGATACTAGAGAGAGAGCCAAAGGTGCCGGCCCAAGTATAGGACTTTAGAGAGAAAGGGGAGGTAAGGGGCCTAAGCCTAGTTGATACCCAGAAAGACGAAGTATGTATATGCATGTCCTACTTTATATAGGTTAGGAAGTAATATGTGGAATAAGGAATGTGGGACAATAAGGTATGCAGAGCATGTGGAGTATTGTCCACAATAAGCAAAAAATAGAATGGAGGAATGTAAACAGGGATAGAACAATAAAAATAGAATAATAGGAATGTGGTCAAGGATAGGACAATAGGGAGTGCCTGACTATAAAACAATGGGTCATGGCCAAGGATAAAACAATGGTCAGATGTCCCAAGGTAAGATAGGTCAAGGAGTAAGGGGTGGATGGGGTGGGATTAATGGATGGTGAATGGGGCAAAGTGGATGAGGGATAGGGATGAGGAATGTAGATGGTGGATGTGCTAAGCCAAGACTGGTGTATCAAGTGACTTGCATACAGCTTGGACATGTGTGTGTGGATGTAGTCTGACTGCTCAGTCAGCACTGCCAAATTACCGGACACTCAGTACATATACTTGACAGTGGGAGATAATTGTATTGATGTGTTTGGTGACCTGAGTAGCATTGGCAGCTCTACCAGTAGCAATTTGTGATAAAATAGCATGTTGATCTCTAGAGGAAAGCTTGGGGGGATGACCTCCAGAGGAGCAGGGCTAGTTGGGATGGAGAGTTCTGAGAGTCCTGGATACTGTGGACTGGCTGAGGCCAAGTCTTGAGGCAATAGTGTGAGTGGAATGACCATGAGAGGCTAAGGAGAGGAGGTTTTCTTTTTGAGCAGAGGAAGTGGGGTGCATTGGAGTGTAGTAAAGTTCTGGACATGTTGGAGGGGATTAGATACCTTAATTTGAGTTCTCATGAAAGATAAGGTTACCATAGTAACCATCTATCAAGGGTTGCATGTTATATAATAGATGGAGCATCAGATTATGATTGTTCTGATACCATCTTACAAAACTGAGTCAATGGGCCCTTGATTTGAATTGCCCATATCCTCATTACCCTTGATCAGAATTATATAATTTTTCAATGATTGTATAGCCCTGATCAGATTCGTTCTTTGATACACCAACACTTTTTTCATATATGTTTTACATTCAAAGCTATTCAATGAATAGTCCAAAAGCACCAAACATTGACTCAGTTTTGTGAGTCACTGTATGTTCTGCATTTTACCAAGTACAGTTTGCTTTGCTTATCACTTCAGTGTTTCCTTGAAGAATACTGAACTATCCATTGTCTAGTCTTAACATACTATAGATTCCTTGAGCCTTTAAATTATATAAGCTCAGTAAATTTGCTAAGATTTGAAATAGGACCTGACTTCAGCTTATGTATTATGCCCTGCTAGCTTAGTAGTTTTTAATTTCAGACAGCAAGGTTTATCTGAAGAGTAAGACTCTCTAAGATGATATTTCTTTCTGGACCAAGCTTTCAGAGTTTCCTGGGAATCTAATTGAATATGAGAAAATAGGCTGCAAGTTGTGGTCGCTCACGGATGCAAATTATTCTTTTCCGTCGAAGTGTTTGATGAAGATTTTCTTAGCTCCGTTTCCAATATGGCGATCAGGAAATTCAGTCCAATGCAATGGGAACTGTCGTCCAGAGAAGCCCTGGCGGTGTC
>QLPI01010037.1:0-11520 GCA_003314275.1 Chroogomphus rutilus
AAAAAAACGACGAGAAGGTTTTCGTAGGAGCTGAAGGTTGTTAAATTAAACGTTGCAAAAAAAGAAAAAATAAAAAGAAAAAGGAGGAGTTAAAGTGTTCACTCGTCGTTGACGTGCCCCTTGGTGGATGTGAATGACACCGGATCAAAAATCAACAATAGCCATTGGACAAACAAAGTTGGACGCTGGAAGGGAGACGGCCGGGGTCTTCTGATACAGCCTTGCAGGTGTCCACCGTTAATGTGGAGAGGATGGGGTGTGATTGGGTGTGAAAAAAGCTCCTGCAGTAGACATTGTGATCGGAATCTGTATAACTCCGATGTAGTTCAGAAGCTAATGGTCATTGAGGAATTCAGTCATGCCGTTAACCGCGTGGTAATTACATCTTCTGTGGTAGCCGTCATTCAGCCTGTCGATGGGCAGAAGATCTTGACGGAACATGACTGGAACAAGGGTACTTTTGGCACTCTCTGAGTATCTCCTCTGTTACAAATTGGTGGCACGCATGGAAAGTAGGGCACAACACATAAGTATGTTAAAACCAAAGCCACTACTTTCAGCCTGCAGGACTTGGCCACTCCCCACCCACATCTTCGGCATTACTGACACTTGACAGTATACCCCAGAATCAAACTACTTTATGTGCCTTTCTTATGATCATGCCCCCACGAAATAGCAGCAGCAACAAGGACATGTCTAAGAATAAAGACAGTAAAACATCTCAGCCCAATCCACCTGTGTACACCAAGACCCTCGGCAAGGATGGCAAGCTCCTCCCAACCGAATGACAGAGATGCATGGACAACAACCTATGTCTCTTCTGTGCTGCCACAAATCATAAAATCACCAGATGCCCCAAAGCAACCAAAGCCTGTGCAACTACCACCCCCAACTCCATCCCCCAGGAAACTGATGCCTCAGATGCTAATGCTAAGGACTCAGCAACAGTGACTCAAAACTAGTTTGTCACCCATTGGCCTCTGAGCACACCAAGAGTTGCATTGGCTCAGCATATGCCAGTAGTAAGGCTTAGATCAATGCTGCTATTTCTTTCTATTCTCCTTTTAATTCCTTTCCATCACCTGATTGGGCACCAAATTTTCTCAGCAGTCCAGCATGCATACTTGATAATATCAGCAGTCATTTTATTGTTACCACTTTGTTTTATTTTCCATTGAGAATTCTTGTTCCAAAGTACTGCTAATTTGGTTATTACTGAATTTATAGACATGTCAACTAGATTTTCCATCCAGACAATCACAGTCCACCCATCCATCTGTCATGTCACTAGATCCATCGGTCAGAAATATTCGTTCACAACTTGCTCATCTGCTATAATCTGTTGATTAACAGGGTATTGGGCAGTATTATGTTCTATCACACTACTAATACCTTTAGGTACATCCCGATGGCCTCAGTCCAGTTGGCACTTGGCACTGCTCTAAAAGCCTCACCTAGGATCCTGTTCCATTGTTGGAAGCTCTGTCAATAGCCTTAGTCAATGCAACTGCCTTGTGTATGCTTGTATACCAGAACAGCTTGCAAGCTTTTTAGCTTGGACCTCTTGGTCAGTGGCACCATTTGGCATGTTTGGCCAAGGTCTTTTCCATCTGTCCCCATCTGTTCTTGTTTCATCTGCTCCACATATTCACATTAATATGCTCTTACCACTCTTTTATGTTCCCTTGGCTCAAGGTCAGCACTCCTAGTAGACATTGGGATGTCTAAATAAAAGGAGGGGTGGTGACTAGCTAGAAACCTTTCGAACTACACAATCTCCCTCCCAAAGAAATCCCTCTCTTAAAAACCCCTCCATTCACCCATCTCCACTCTCCATCCTGCCCTTAACTTCCTCCATATCCTCAAGTTCTGACCTTCATCCCCACCCTGTACCTACATCATCCTGAATTCCCTTCACAACCATCCCAACACTCCACTTTTGACATTACAAACACACCCATCCCGGACATCTTTCAGTCCATCCATCACCCCCTCTTCCTTTCTGTTTACCACAGTTGGGAAAGCCAAACATCTCGGCCCACCTCACTTGTCTTTCTCCTGACATACCTTTCATTTTTTATTTTTTTAGTCATAAAAGAAATCAATTTATTAAGTTGAGACTACTTCAAAGTCTCATCCTCCATATCATCATCATCATTCTCCCTCTGCTTCCCCTTCCCTTTCCCTTCCTTTTCCTGTCCACCAACCTCCTCATTATCATCATCCTCCAGCTCATCCTCTTCTTTCAACTCTCCCTGTCCTCCTGCATTCCCTGAATCTCCTGTGTTCTTGGAACCCCCTGGATCCCTCTCTGCCATAAGGAGCAGGATGCTAATCATCCTCTCCTGACCCCTCAGGAGTGCCTCTAGCAGCTCCACCACCCGCCTTTCTCCTGATGTTTTGGCCCATGGGACTTGGACCTTAGGTGCCCTCCTGCTCAGCTGCATAGTGCAGGCCTGCCTCGGCCTCTTCCACATTGGCTCCTTCACATCTTCATCTTCCTCCTCCATCTTCTCCTCCTCACTCTGCCTCCCCTCAGTCTCCCTATCTGACTCAATTCCCTCCTGGTTATTGGCTTTCCATTGCCAAGGGGCTGCCAAAGAACACCCCACCTTCCGCTCATTGTGTTGACCACACACGGCTCCTATCCTTGGCACTTCACAGTCATCCCAATGTCCCTTGCACATCTGGCAAGGTGGACGTAAGGATGGTGACCACTCCCGGGTTGGCTTGTTCTTGTGCTATTAAAATCAAGTCAATAATAAGGAATAAAAAACCTACTACCACTCACCTGAGCCCCTCTTGGCCTCTCACGCTTTCCCTGTCCCCTCGTACTTGGCCTTTTACTGGGCCCTACCTCCATACTCCTCCCTCTCTTCTGTACTGGAGCCTTCAGGACTCCTGAAACTTTGGGAACCTTCATGTCCTCGACAACCTGCACTTTGCATCTTGCATCATGATCTTGTGCATCCTGGGGACCTTCTTCCTGCCTGTCTGTTTTGGGACCTCTACATCCATGCGAATGGCCGTTTTGGCCTGTAGATTTTCAGCCTGATGGGCTGCCTCATCATCTGCCACCTGTATTACCACAGCCACAGCCTGCTCGGCTGCTTCCTTAGCAGCTTGATTGGCTGCTTTCTTCACAGCTGCTGTGGCTGCCCTGTCATTGGCCAGCCTCTTAATCTTGTCCGCCTTGGCCACAGCCTCCTTATCCTCCTTCCATTTCCTCTCAGCTTCCTCTTCCTCCTGCTCCTTCACCTCAGCTTCAGCATTGGCTGCCTCTTCAGCAACCCACGTAGCCTCTGCCTCCTCACAGTCCCATTGCCACTGAGTCTGCTCCTTCTACATCTTGGCCATCTGTTTCTCATCTTCATCTGTTTGGTAGCCTATTTTTTCAAGATTTGATGGCAGCTTGCGATTGGTTGTCATTGAAAGAAGACATATTGTAGGTGTCAGATTGGAACCTTTGTGTGACATCATGTTTAGGCAGCCCAAACCCTAATTTTCAATCTCTACCTACCGGCTTCATGGGTTCAGCTGCTAAGGGGGGGATACTGTCAAGTACATGTACCGAGTGTCTGGTAATTCAGCAATGCCAACCAAGCAGTCAGACTATGTCTATGCACAAGTGTCCAAGCCACATGCAAGTCACTTGGTACACCAGTCTTGGCTCGGCACATCCACCATCCACATTCCTTGTCTCCATCCTTCATCTACTTTACCTCATTCACCATCCATTAATCCCACCCATCCACTCCTTAATCCTCGGCCCCTCTTACCTTGGGACATCTAACCATTGTTTTATCCTTGGCCATAACCCATTGTTTTAGAGTCAGGCACTCCCTATCGTCTTATCCTTGGCCACATTCCTATTATTCTATTTTCATTGTCCTATTCCTGTCTACATTCCTCCATTCTATTCTTGCTCATTGTGGACCATGCCCCCACATGCTCTGCATACCTTATTGTCCCACATTCCTTATTACACATGTCGCTTCTTAACCTATATAAGTAGGACATGCATGTACATACTCCCTCATTCTAGGTATCAACTAGGCTTAGGCCCCTTACCTTCTCTTTCCTCTGTAAAGCCCTCTACTTGGGCTGGTACTTTTGGACTCATGTGTCCACATGCTACATGCCTGCACCAAAAGAACACCTTCTGTTACCTGTTAGGATTCAGTAACACCGAGATATTGGTTAAGTCCTGAAAACCATTTTGGGGTGGCTAGGCTTCAATGTGCTCCTGCGTTGCACCCTGCTGTTCCATGCATGCCACTAATTTGGACGGAAAGGAGTCTCGTGAGGGTACCAAGGGCATCGGTTTGAACGAAGGACTTAGATGAGGAAGATGGACAAGGGGGTGGGAACTGATTTGATATTCTGAGTGAGGAACTATCTACATACATCCCGCTACTTATATAGTTAAGAAGCAAGATGTGGAACAGGGTGGCGTAAGGAATGGAAACAATAAGGTATGAAGAACCCACATGGAGGCATTTTCCACAGTGATCAGAAATAGAATAAGGAATGTAAGCGGGATTAGAATAATGGAGTATGGTTGAGAATAGGATAATGAAGTGGTGGGCGAGAATAGAACAATAGAGGATGACCGAAGATAAAAAAATGGGCAGTGGCCAGAACAATGAGTGGCCATCATGTTGTTCAGGGGAAACGGGTTAAGGAGTAGATAGGGGGTGATGGAACAATGAAGAAGATGGGATGAGAGGGTCATCCAGACAATGTACCGGGTGTACCGAGCCAAGGCCGTGTGGTAGTGTAAGATGATGTGGGCAAGGGCCAGTTGGTCGGTATTCCCAAGTGAGCTAGTACTCGGTGTTGCAGACTTGACAGTATCCCCCCTCTAGCGGCTGAACCCATGAAGCCAGTAAGTGGAGTTAAAAATAGGGTTCCGGCTGTCAGCGTGATGTCATGGATTTGTTTGGGGAAATTCCCAGGCTTTTCATCAACTTTATCCTTTACTCCCATCAAAGGATTAGGGTGAGGAATGGGTGCCATAACCGATGACAAAAAGGAGCAATTCAAGAAGAACCAGCTTGAACGACAGCATCAATGGGAGCAAGAGGTGGCAGATAGGGCTGCCGCGGTTCAACTGAAGGCAGATGAGGAGGCTGCTGACAAGGTGAAAATGGAGGCGGAGCAGGCAGAAAAGGCCGCTAAGGAGGCATTTGAGACAGCGCCCAAGGCTGCTCATCTGGCTCGAGAAATTTCCCAGGCAGCTGAATAGAAGCAGGTCTATTTGACCCAGCGGGCAGTTACTTGGGCTCCTGAGGAGAAAGGCAATGTGGGGGTCAGCCAGGACCTTGCAGGGAGGGTCAAGGCACTCGAGAACACGGGTGTCAAAGCTATCAAAGATCCCGAAAGCCCAGGTGTGCCGAAGATGATGATGCATAAGAGGGGTATGGACGTGGATATGGGGCCAAGTAGGAGAGGTAGGCCGAGGGGGGCCCAGGTACGCAGGGTGTTTTTCGTATGTATATATATATATATATATTTTTGTTTTACTTATTTTTTTTCAGTCCAAAAAGAAGCCAACCCGGGAGTGGTCGCCCTCTCTTTGCCCTCCTTGCGACCATTGCAAGGAATGCGGAGAAGCCTGCTCCGTTAGAAATGTGGGAGTGGCGTGCGGGTGCTGCAACGCGCACCGGGTGAAATGTAGTTTGGCGGCACCTCGGCAGCACAAGGCAAGGAGTCGGGAAGAGGTGGAGTCGGAGAGTGAAAGTGAGGAGCAGAGTGGAGGGGAGGAGATGGAAGAGGAGCGGCCAATGAAGAGGCCGAGGAGGGCCATTACGATGTGACTGAGCGAACAGCTGGTGGCCATACAGCCGAGTGGGCGTGAAATGACAGTGGAAGTCCCATTGTCCAGGGGGTCGGGGTCACGATGACTTGCCGAGATCTGGGAAGACATACTCCAAGAGAGGGCAAGGTCAAACAGGTTGCTCCTCGAATTAGTGGAAGGGGTGAGGTTCATGGGTCGTGCGATGGTTCTCTTGCATGAGAGTCGGTGCGGGGAGTCGGCAGTGCCGGTGATTCCAGTTGTTGTGCAGGAGTTGGATGGTGAGGATCCAGGTGAGGATCAGTTGAAGGATGATGAGGGTGAAGAGAAAGGGAAGGACAAGGAAAAGGGTAAGGATGTTGATGAGGAAATGGTAGTAGTGGAAACTTTGAAGGATGACTGATAATAGAATTGTTATTTTTCTTTTTAAAGAAAGGATAAGGAAGGAAATAGAAGCATGTGAGAAGAAGGAAACAAGTGAATGTGCCGGAGTTTGTTTTGACAGATTTGGTCAAATTGGACGGAGGTGTAAGGGCAACCTAAGCAGGTGTTATACCCTAGGGCGGCACACTGGCGAAGGGGGATCCAAAGATTTAGTATAGTACCTAATATATGGGGACTAGCCTACCTGGCGAAGGGGGATCCAAAGAGAAAACTCTAGGGAACCCTTTGCCCACTGACTACTGTATATAAGCACCATTGCTATGGTGCTCCGCGCTCTGCTGGGCATCACCCTCCATACCGACCGGGAAGTTCCACCAGGGCCTTGATACTGAGAACGAATGATGAAAGGGGAGCCAAGGGTTATAGTCAACGCTTCTGAAGGGTACTCGCCAATGGGGATGATGGTTTGGTGCATGGTACATTCGGTACTGCCATGAGTTGGTCGAACAGATCTCGGTCAGCGGGTGTGGAATACAGGTGGGTCGACGTTGGTTGGGATTCATGATTAGGGGTTCCCCTGACAGGAGGGATTAATGGTACCGGGAATAGCATGTTGGGATGTCATTAGGTCGGGATGGGTAGGAATTGAGGTTGAGATAAAGAGTGAATGGAAGGGGTTTCCAGGAGGGGGATGTTTTCGGGAGGGGAGGTGCGTAGCATTTCTGGCCGGTTGCCACCCCCCCTGTCTAGGTAGATGTCCCATCGTCTACGGGGTGTTGGCTTCTAGCCTAAAAATAATGGTATGAGCATCTGATACAATTATGCAAATTGGATAAACAGGAACGGATGGGGATGGATGGAGAAGTGAGGAGGAGAGTGGAGGGGAGGAGACAGAAGAGGAGCAGCCGATGAAGAGGCCAAGAAGGGCCGTTACGATACGACTGGGCGAACGGTTGGTGGCCATACAACCAAGCGGGCATGAAATGACGGTGGAAGTCCCCTTGCCTGGGGGGTCAGGGTCGTGATGACTCGCCGAGATCTGGGAAGACATTCTCCAAGAGAGGGCAAGGTCAAACAGGTTGCTCCTCGAGTTAGTGGAAGGGGTGAGGTTCATGGGTCATTCGATAGTTCTCTTGCATGAGAGTCTGAGTCAGCACAGGGAGTTGGCAGTGCCGGTGATACCGGTTGTTGCAGAGGAGTTGGGTGGTGAGGATCCAGGTGAGGATCAGTTGAAGGATGATGAGGGTGAAGAGAAAGGGAAGGACAAGGGTAAGGATGTTGATGAGGAGATGGTAGTAGAAACTTTGAAGGATGACTGATAATAAAATTGTTTTTTCTCTTTTTAAAGAAAGGATAAGGAAGGAAATAGAACCATGTGAGCAGAATAAAACAAGTGAATGTGCTGAAGTTCATTTTGGCAGATTCGGTCAGGTTGGACAGAGGGATTAATGGTATTGGGAATAGTGTGTTGGGATGGGTAGGAATTAAGGTCAAGATAAAGAGTGAATGGAAGGGGGATTTTTTTTTTCGGGAGGGGAGGTTCGTAGCATTGCTTGGTTGCCACCCCCCCTGTCTAGGTAGACGTCCCATCATCTACAAGGTGTAAGCATATGATACAATTATGCAAATCGGATAAATAGGAACGGATGGGGACAGATGGAGAAGACCTTGGCTGAACGTGCCGAATGGTGCTGCTGACTGAGAGGCCTGAGCTAGAAACCCTTTGGCAGAGTTTCCAGCGATGGAGCAGGATCCTGGTGAGGCTTTTGGAGCAGTGGCATCTGCCGACTGGTCCGAGGCCATTGGATGCACCTAAAGGCGTTAGTGGCATGACGGAGCGTAATACTGCCCAATACCCTGTTAATCAACGGATTATAGTGGGTGAGCAAGTTGTGACCGAATGTTGCCAACTGACAGATCTAGTGACGTGATAACAGATGAGTGGACTGGTTGTCCTATCGGAGGATCTAGCAACATGTCTATGTATTCAGTAACAACTGAATTTAGCAGTACTGGATCAACGAATTCTAAGATGGAATAACATAAGAGTCTAACTATGAACGGATAATAACTGAGAAGATTAAATGAAAATTGGGGGCATAGGAGCATTGATCTACACCTCACTACTAGCATCTGCCGAGTCAACGCAACTCTCGGTGTGCTCAGAGGCTAGCGGATGGTGGACTAGTCTTTGGCCGCTGTTGCTGAGTCCTCAGCATTGACGTCCGAGGCATCGGATGCCTGTGAGATGGAGTCAGAACTGGTGGTCATGCGGGCTTTGGTTGCCTTTGGGCATTCGGTGACTTTGTGCTCACTGGCGGCACAGAGGAGACACAGGTTGTGGTCCATGCATCTTTGACGTTCGGTCGGGAGAAGTTTGCCATCCTTCCCAAGGGTTTTGGTATACACAGGTGGGTCAGGCGTTTTCCCATCTCTGTTCTTGGACGTATCCTTGCTGCTGTTATCGTTGCTGTTGTTTTGCTGGCAGTTGTCCGAGGTGGATCTGTTGCCAGGCTTGTCCAATCTGATATCTTTCTTCGGCTCATTGCTGCCCTCCGCAGATTGTTCAGCTTTTCGTTCCCAATATCTCATGTTGATCCTTTGAACACAATTCCAGAGTTCGTCGAGTGTGCGGGGTTTGTCGAAATGGATGAGACCATCTTTGATGCACTTTGGCAGTGCCGTGTATGCTTTGCGGAGGAGGGTGTTGTTGTTGTAGTCAACAAAGGCTGTGAGCCTGTAAAATTCCACAAAGAACTGAGTGGCCTTGTGGTTGTCCTGCATGGTTAATTTCTCAAGGGCCATTTCAGCATCGGCTCTTTCGTCCCAAGAGCCAAAGTTGATCTGTCATTCGTTGATGAAGAGCTCCAGGTTGCTGGTCTAACGGGGTTCCATGTTAGGATTTCCCCTCAGGTAGGGCTCGAAACATTCCAGAGCCGTTCCTTTCAGGTAGGAGACCATGTAATTGACTTTTTGCCTATTGTTGGGGAACGAGTTAGGCCAGGTGCAGAAGTTCATTCTGCAAAGGAAGATGAAACCCTTTAACTTCTTGGGGTCGGTCCCATCGAAGGGTTCTGGTTCTCGGATTCTGGTGGCTTGACCGTCTTGCTGGTGGTTCCGAGCGGTCCTGCCGAGTTCGAGAATGGCGTTCAGAAGGTCTTGATTGTTGGCCGGGTTTATGGGGGCCCTGGCCCTAGGAGGTGGCCCGGCTTGTGGAGCTTGCCTAGGCTGTGGGGCTGGCCTGGATTGGGGAGCTTGTCTGGCCTGCGGCAGTATAGCCGCGGATGGAGGGGGTGCAGTCGCAGGTTGACAGGGTGCAACCACGGGCTGAAAGGGCACGGCTGTTGGAGTCCAGGGGGGTTCAGGCATGTTCGCCTGCCGGGGGTGCTGAGGCTGTTCCTCGGTTTCAGCATCTGTATCATAGTGTACTGAACCAGGTTCGTCCTCTGCAAGATGGGGTTCTTAATTGTCGTTATCGTAATCTGAATACTCAATTTCATTGTCGAACACTTCTTCGATGCGTAGTTCTTGCTTGAAGGGGGAGGCGAGATGCCGTAGTTCTATTGTCGGTGAGGTATAACCAATGAGAAGGGGCGGGGTACCGGAGGCTTCGTGCTCCCTTCGTTGATTTACTGTGGGGGTGAGCCGATTGTGATCCATACAGGCTGTGGATCTAGTTTGTGGGGGCATGATCGTAAGAACAGAGGTGGCACGGAAAGCAGTGTCACTCAGAAGATACTGTTAGGATTCAGTAACACTGAGATATCGGTTAAGTCCTGAAAACCATTTTGGGGTGGCTAGGCTTCAACATGCTCGTGCGTTGCACCCTGCTGTTCCGTGTGTGGTACTAATTTGGACGGAATGGAGTCTCATGAGGGTACCAAGGGCATCGGTTTAAACGAAGGACTTAGATGAGGAAGACGGACAAGGGGGTACGAACCGATTTGATATTCTGAGTGAGGAACTATCTACATACATCCCGCTACTTATATAGTTAAGAAGCAAGATGTGGAACAGGGTGGCGTAAGGAATGGAAACAATAAGGTATGAAGAACCCACATGGAGGCATTGTCCACAGTTATCAGAAATAGAATAAGGAATGTAAGCGGGATTAGAATAATAGAGTATGGTTGAGAATAGGATAATGAAGTGGTGGGCGAGAATAGAACAATAGAGGATGACCGAAGATAAAAAAATGGGCAGTGGCCAGAACAATGAGTGGCCGCCATGTTGTTCAGGGGGAACGGGTTAAGGAGTGGATAGGAGGTGATGGAACAATGAAGAGGATGGGACAAGAGGGGTCATCCAGACGATGTACCAGGTGTACCGAGCCGAGGCCATGTGGTAGTGTAAGATAATGTGGGCAAGGGCTGGTTGGTCGGTATTCCCAAGTGAGCCGGTACTTGGTGTTGCAGACTTGACATTACCACCCTAATTTCCTTTGCCCCATCTTCCCCTCTGGTAGTTCACAGCATGGAACATTCCTTCCACGTTAGCACCAGCATTTGCACCAACACCTGCAGAATCATTATTATACACAACAGAGGAGCCCTGCAAGGCGGTGCTGGTAGAGAGCTCTTTCTTCTCTTTCAAATTCTCAACCGATCTAGGACTCATGTGTCCACAGGCTACACGTCTGCACCCAAAGCTCACCGCCTATTACTGCCCTCATTTCCTTTGCATCATTTGCCCCTCTGGTGGTCACAGCATGGAACATTTCTTCTGTATTAGCACCAGCACTTGCATCAACACCTGTAGAATAATTATTATATAACCACAAAGGAGCCCTGCAAGCCAGTGCTGGTAAAGAGCTTTTTCTTCCCTTTCATAGGACCTACCAACTGATCTTGTTAACCAGTGCATCAGCATCTGCAACTTGCATCCACTCTCAACTTCTATTTACAACAGCAGCGGGCAACTGCAGGTTGTACTGGAAGGTTACCCTGTTTTTTTTTTTTTTTTCATCAGTACCATTCAGCTGATGCTGGAACCTTTTTGCACCCAAGCACATCCCATACTCTCTCCACAGCAATGGTGAATGCCTGAAAGGGTGCACCTGAAGACCTGGCACTCTGCTTTTTTGCTTCCAACTTGTGTTTGACTATGGCTGAAGCCCCTTTCCCTACTCTGGCACCTGCACTTGTACACACACACCCTAATCATCGATCCACATCCATGACAGATGCTTTCAAGGCTGCACGAATAGAGCCTCTTCTCAGCTTTCATATGATCCGACTTGTCTTGCAAGGCACTGAGTGGTGGAATTTGGGAAGAATGAACATCTACCCAGTTGGTTGGATTCTGAATACCGTCAAGGCACATGCCATAGTAGGAAAAAT